>JAYJMI010699170.1:0-14246 GCA_036873855.1 Sarsia tubulosa
CCAAATTAAAGGTGAGTACATAAATTGGGATTCTACAAAAGATTTAAAAATAATTCTTTTCTTTGGAAAAGATAAGATCCTAATCAAAGCAGAAATTTTTCTGTTGGCTTTGTTACATAAATCAGACACATGGCTGTCAAACTTTAACTCGTTGTCAATAGTTACACCTAGTAATTTTACTTTTTTTTCTTCATAAATTTTATTATTTCCAATATTGGCAAACATTTGTTCATGTTTATGACCTGACACTAACAAATGACATTTCTCTGCATTCATTTTCATATAAGTTGCTTCAAACCATATAAGAGCAATTTCAGACTGTTCTTCTAGAGTCTCAAGAACATTATTTATATTAAGATCACAAAAATATGGAGTAGTGTCATCCGCAAAATTACAAACATCTTTCAAGAAGAAGAAAAGGTCATTGAGATGGATATAGAATAATAAGGGTCCTAAAACAGAACCTAGTGGAACTCCCATTAAAAGTTCAGTCCAAGAACTATAAGATGAATTTATTTTAACTCTTTGCAACCTATTCTTCAAATAGCTTAAAATTAATTTTAATGAGTTCTTACTAAAACCATATGCTGCTAATTTGGCAATCAAAAGTTCATGATTTATAGTATCAAAAGCCTTAGAGATATCCATTAGAATAGCACCACTAAACCCTTTTCTATCCAAAAATAATTTAAATTTCTCAACCATATGCATCAAAGCGAACTTGCATTGATCTCTCAAAGACCTTTGATACTGTTGGCAAAACACTAACTGGTCTGCAATTTTTGACATTTGTTGCACCATCTTTTTTCACTAGGGTCTCATCACAAATATCAACCATATCTTTAAGGCAAGAAGATGGTATATTACCAAAAGTAGTATCCTGTGAAAGTTTGAGTCAATTACTATGAGGTGTAGATATTTGCATTTCAAAATCGCTAAACAAAAGAAAACATGAAGCATTTGAGCTGTTTTACAAAGTTCAGGCTGACTGGTCTTGCACTTTCTTTGCAATACATTAATTTCAATATAGATTTCACCATTGACGTATAAAATAAATACCTCAATGGTTTCACAAAATGATTTCACCTGAGTAAGTCCAAAAAGGGTGATATCCTAGCGAGTGCGTACAGCTTATTGTTTGCACTTTACAAATTAAGTTTATATTATCCCTAAATGTAGGAATATGACACTCTAGTGTCATATTCCTGCTAAATGCAAGTTGATAATTAATTGGAATCCCTGGTAATTTTACAATTTTCCTTGATTTATTAGCCTACGAACAAAATCCAGGCTATAAAAAACGAGTTTTAGTAAGTATTTATATCGTGGCTAGTTCACTAACTGTTTTAAGAAACAAAATTGTAATTGGACATATAAAAGGGAATTGAATTACAAATGACAAAAAACAAACAAAAATTACATAACAATTAGTTTAATTAGTTCGTATAGACTTTAATTAACTAGTAAAACTCGTTTTTTTAATAATAATTACTATGAACACAAAGTCGAATTATAACATTAAAATATTTAAAACCACTAATGGCGTAACGAGAGATTAAATACTTTGGTATATAAATGTTCATTTTTTTTATAAGGTTATATCAGATATAAGGTTTGTACATTTTTGTTTTGATATAAGTTGCTCTGTTTTTTTATGTAATAAAAAAATAAAAATCATTTATTAAAAATCAAAATTAAGGAAGGTTGTTTGTTTGGAAAATAACAAAACGAGACATATATCGATTGATATCAGTATTGATATAAAAGTTGTTATGAATAACAATAATTTTTTTCTTGTGAAGTTCTGTAGTTGATAAAGTTGATATTTGATAAGAATTATGTTTTGCTGTGTAAACAGAGCTTTATTTCAATATGTCTCGTTTCTGTAGTTCGCATTATAAGCTTCTTAGACTAGAAAGGTATAGTTACACTATATTCATAAAAATATGAAAAATATGTGTCTGAAAGCTTTAAAAAAGTGTTTTTGAATAGAAAAAGTGTATCTATGTTGAAAGGAACCTAAGTTTTTATTATCCGATGTAATGCATTGTGCAGTTTGTGTTCATAAAATTGGTTAGCGAGAATTTCAATTTTACTTTAACGCTCAGTAAAAGTCAGCAATATCACACGCAGTGCATTTACATCGGATATTAGCTCTTTAAGTCCAACATTCGTATCCCCTTGTATTTACAATGAATTTAGATGGGTTTCCGGTTTACGATTATACAATATAATAAAGCAATAAAACGAATCATTCTGATAGACTTCATCAATACCTTCTGATATAGCTAACTTGAAAGTTATGTGATTTTACTAGACTTTAAAGGTACTTTCTCTTAGTTACATTTTCCATATACTAGATTACATTTCTTTTGATTATGTTATTTTATATATATTTTATTAGGTATTTAAATATGGTTGAAAGTTGGAATAAGGGTTGGATTTACGGTTCACATTTGAAGACCGTTTTCCATGATAGCTTTTTCGTGGCGTAACGTACAAAAGAGAATGCGCAGTAGCTTAAACATCACAGTTTTATGTGTCTACAAATGCTTTTTTGTACGTTACGTTACGCTGTGTAAAACAGCCTTTAGTCTTTAGATCACTAACCTACCGTAGTCTACATTCATCATAACAAACTGCATTATTATTATTTTTAGGATGACTAACGTAAATAATGTTGGCTTCAGCTCTTCATTAGCTGCTTATAAACTCCAAAAGAAGAAAAACCAAAGCTCGAAACGCCCTGTAGTTGATGATATTAAATGTGGTGATACACATTCATCATATGGCGAGGGAAGGACGAGTAATAATTCATCTAAAAGCGAGGGAAATACGTCGAGTAATACTAATCGAACGAAACAACCGATGTCTTCGACATCGTTGAACAAATATAAATATAGTAAAAAATCATTGAAAAAACAATAAGTTGGGAAAATGAAATATCTTTCATTTCGTTTCAGTAGTAGTTTAGTAACAGGAGAAAAGAATCTTTATATCATTGTTTGGAGAAAAACTTCAAAGACTTATTTCCGGTTTAAAGATAAAGATAAAGGATAAAGATTTGATAAAGGAGGTAGATATAACCCTCAACTTAAATATATAAATAGAGTTTATCTCTTTTATCTCCATATTCATCTAACGATGTCATTAAAAGTATATGGAATTAGTAATTATATGAAGAACATAAACACTCTTTGATATTTAAAAATATACAATAAATTTTAAAATTTAGCGTATTTTACATTGTATTTATAATAAAAAAGTTTTGTCTTAAATTTGGATTACGTTATATTGGATAACTTAGCTACAATCATAGTCATAAAAGGTTTCGAATTTTCCTTATTTTAACAATTTTATGATTTCACCACAAGCATTTAATAACGATTTAATATTTGATAAAAGTGAAAAAAATGACTGGGACAATTGGCGAGTTAGAATTGTCTACTCTTTTGACAAGCTAGTTCCATATGAAAGAGCTTCAAAATTTATGAAAAATATTTTTTATTTCATGCTAAAATCTTTTTTCGTTCTTAAGTTATAGGAGTTTTAGTATTTGCAGCATGTGGCTTCAATATGATTTCTATGACGTCACGATTTGTAAGCATTGCTTCTGAAAATAATAAATTTGAGATATCTATGGAAGTATAATGATTCAGATGATAGAAATTAGTAGGCTTCAAGATGTTATTGTAGACTTCATTTCAAAAATGTTTTTGACATAAAAAAAATAATGGGTTGGCTAATTCCAGGCCCTTTCATCTTTTTGCTTGTCAAAACAGTAGACAATCCCTTTAAGGAATCTACGAATCAAGTGAAAAAGCCGGAACCACGGAGAAGACAGAAGCCCAGTCTTCACTTGGAAATTTTGTTTTTTAATTAAAGGCGAAAAGCTTTAGAAATTAGCTAATAAAAACCGGTCTGAAAATGCGATGTTGAAATGATTTATTTTTCCAAAATATTATGACCCTGATTGTATTACAAATTCAATCAGATTCGTATCTTTACTTATACTTTAAAGAAAAATGATTATTGTTGCATATTATTTATCAAGCCTAATGAACTTTCTAATCATAATCATAATCTCATAGTCACAAGTTAAATAACCATGGTCTAATCGGTAATACATGTATTTACCAAATTACGCGGTCAAAAACACATTTCAATATTTTTGTTATTTATTTAAAGATACAATCAAAAAAAAGATACTATTTGATTTCATAGTTGGGTTAAATCTAATGAAAAGCGCTGCGTTTTATTGCAAATAATTATTTTGGATAAAGATGTCTTAGATACAGTGCAAGTTCATTTTCATCCAAAACGAACTACATCACCCATATATCTGGTTCTCAAATTGATTTTGAAACTAATAAATTGCTGAGTCATCTTTAAGGATTTTCATTAATCCTAGTTTGATCAATTTTGCCAAACAAAATAATATTTTTGGTCCAAGCTATCACCATCATTTGTTCATAATAATCATTTTGTTTTACCAACCTCGTTCCCAGAGTAAATTTTCACAAGAACGAGGTTATTTGTTTCATCATACTCTCATTCATAATTTTATTAGAAATTAGATTTATTTATGTTAATTAACTCGCCATCCTCATATTAAAACTTGTCATGCAAGACTTAGTAACCTTAGCAACAAGAATCTTTTCCCATTTTTTTCACAACCATTGACGTTGCTTGGTCGGCAACTAAACAACTGTTGAACAATATTTCGATAGCTATCGCGTCAACATCGATATTATGTTCGTTCTGATGATACGTATAATTATCGATCGTGAAAATTCGTGCACAGTTCATGTCTTCAAATTGTTGTATGCATTCCTTTTTATAGCTAACGTTGGATTCTTTTGAATGAGTCAGCACTATTATAGGATTACAATCTAAATAAATATTGCAAAAGAATTTATGATAATTTTTTATTGGGTCACAAAGAAAAACAAATAGTCCTAGGGCTGGGCCCTTGCATGTATACACTTTTGTGCGTACTCGGTTTCTCTTCAAAAGTTGTTTCAGGACACCTCCCAGATGAAAAAAAAGTTGTTTAAATGTTTTGGATTATGGTGGTAAGTCCGTCATTTTGTTCTTTTCGATGGCGTCATACCCAATAGAGAATGAAAACATTTAGCACATGAAACTCCTCATGTCATATACCATTGGAAAGAGATTCTTTAGTAGATTTTAAAAGTTATCACAACCTTATTCTCTAAATGACGTCATTTCACGGTAGAAATTAACAGTATCATTATTTGATGCCTCTCAATGGAAAATTTAGTCACGGGATAAATTTCAAATGCTTCTACCATGGAATGTCATTATTTAGAGCATAAATTTGTAATATCTTTTGGAATCTGCTAAAGAATCTCTTTCCAATGGTATATGACATGAGGGTTTCATGAGCTAAATATTTTCATTCTCTATTTGGTATGACGCCATCGAAAGAAATCAAAATGGCGGACTTACCACAATGATTCAAAACATGTGACCAACTTTTTTTTTATCTGGGAGGTGTCCCGAAACAACTTTCGAAGAGATATAGAGTATAGAGAGATATAGATATAAAGTGCCAAGCTCCTGGAGTAAAAATCAAATCTGAAAGTTTTGAATTTACTTTCATAAGCGGTCCTGCGATTAGCCTGTGCACTAAATATGTACAACATACGCCATCTTCTTTACAAGTGTAATTGGTTAGTTTCTATGGTGATACGAATTTAGTGCCCAGACTTTTTTTACCGAAATCTTTTGTTAGCTGTTTTTGCTTCCAAATCTTGTTTCGGAAATGTTGCCGGAGAAGTAACTTTTATCAATGTAAGTGATATCGTAATATTTACAGAGCAGTTGTATTTTTTTGTAGATAAATTTATTTGTAAATAAATTTACTTATCAAATGGTAAATGTAATATTATTTCAAAATGCAAGTTAAATTTAAAAGTTCCTTTGGTTTTGGATTTGTAATTGGGATGAGAGTAGCAATCTCTAATACACTACTACTACTGCTACCAAACAAAAAAGAAACACGCCAGTCTAGTCAAGAGTTTACAGCCTTACCAACAGTCACGAAAAGAAAGATTTCTACAAATAACATTTGAGATGAGTAGAGGCTAGGGTTTTATTAGAAGTTATTCTTTGAACTAAGGCCGAAAAATACGGGTTTAGGTTTACAGTACGGGAATATTCGAGAATATTCGAGAGGTTCTTTTTTCTTAAAGAGCCAATGTCAGAGGTAATGCATTGCGTCTGATATTGCTGAAATTTACGCAGCGTAAAATTAAAGTTTGAGTTCTAGCTAATTAATTTTATGAACACAAAACCCACGCAATGGAATACCACTGAAAATGGCTCTTCAACTAAATCTTTCTTTTTCTTCTTTTTTAATGAACTTATCTATCCTAAGGCCTGATGTAACTTACAGCATACTTTCTTCATCATCTCAATCATTTTGCTGATGATCGGCATATTTATATCTTGTGATAAGCTAAATAAACAACAACAACTTTTTAGCCATTCTGTTACCGGCCCAGCTCATCTTCTCAAAATTGTAATTGTTCAACACCTTCAGAGTTTATAAAAATTCGGAAAACGGCAAAATCAGCGAAACGGCTTTTGAAGCCAATACTAACTATGATTTGATTATCCGAATAAGTATTAGTCGCACTATTGCTACATCCCAAGTATTAAGAATGATAGCTTGTCTCTGCTCTTGTCTACAAACTAGCAACCTCGTTCCCAAGATCTTTTTTTCAAATGAAAGGCGCCTTCGTATCATAATGAAAATTTATTCTTGGAATGAGATTGAAAAGTAGTGTTCTAAAAATTCTTATTTTATGAAAAGTAGGGTGGTACTTACTTGCATAATATGATAGGGCATTGGACTCTGTTTTTAAACATGTGCTTCTTTTGATATTTGATAGCATGATCTTTCAATCCTTGCTTACAATTGTTATTCCAATTCGCTGGTATATCTTCACCCCCTTCTCTATAACCCTCTAAAGATAAAAAAATATCATGTTAGAGTTTAAATTGCCAGCTTAGTAAGTAAGTTCAAAGTCAAACTTGACCGTTCGGAGTGCATTTTCCTTCATTAGCCTTTAAAAGTCTATGATAAGAATATAGTTTCCAAAATGTTACATAGTATGTTAAATTTGAAACAACTTTTTAAAGGGTAAGTTTGTTCACTCTAGTTTTCTCTGTTTCTTCTTTGAACTACGAAGTAAAAGAACATTCAGACTGTACTAAAAGACTTAATGAGTGGCAAAGGCTTTAAAAAGTCTCTTCGTAACGTCACCCCTGTAAATGCTTAAATATCCTAGGTAGGATCATATATCAAATTTCATAAAGTAATGAATATGATATGAATCTAAAAAGTATATTTAAAAAACATTATAATTTTTTTTAAATATGCTTTAAGATCGTTAAACTTTATTTGACAAGTCAGTAAGCCGCGTGAAAAGATCAATATTAGCATAAATGAAAGATTAGATGACATTAACAACTGAGCTAATCACTAGCAAATTCCGTAAGTATTGTTTATTGTAAAAAAAAACTCGACTTTGTTGAAAACTTGTTGTAAGTTTCACTGTTAGAGCGAAGCTCCTAACACAACAGAAAAACTTTTCTAACCAAGGGTCCTAATTTAAGTTACACGAATCTTCTTCTTTTCATTTTAAAAAAATTAAAAAAATTTGCAGAAAATTTACTTCAATTCTACTGCTACCCTTCTACTGGTACAGGATGTTACTCGGATAGTACACGAACTCTCATGACTCGATTCATGAGAGTATTTGAAATCAAACAACTCAATTCGTGAGAGTACTCAAACTCATACAGCTCGAATCATGAAGGTAATCGAACTCACACTACTCGATTCATGAGAGTACTTGAACACTAAATACTCGATTCGTGAGAGTACTTGAACACACACTACTCGATTCATGAGTGTACCCGAACTCATACAACTCGAACCATGATAGTACTCGAACTCACACAACTCGATTCATGAGAGTATTCGAAATCAAACAACTCGATTCGTGAGAGTACTCGAACTCATACAGCACGAATCACGAGAGTACTCGAACTCACACAACTCGATTCATGAGAGTACTCGAACTCACACAACTCGAATCATGAGAGTACCCGAACTCACACAACTCGATTCATGAGAGTACTCGAAATCAAACAACTCGATTCGTGAGAGTACTTGAACACACACAACTCGATTCATGAGAGTACTCGAACACACACTACTCGATTCATGAGTACTCGAACTCACACAACTCTATCACTGTATAAGTATTATTTAAAATAATACTGGATACAAAGTTTTAGAACAAAGAGTCAAACGAATAGTCGTATCACGATTTGAAGGATTCATCCTAATTTGAAGTAAATCTTACTCGTAATATAGTAGCTATTGATTGTTCCATGTGACGTATTTTGTCTTGATAATTCAATCAATTTACATAGTTATCTTATACATTATTGCATTTCACTAGAGGTAATTGCTTTGGAATATATTGTCATATTTTAATAGTGCATCAAAGGGGTTCTGAAAAATGTAAACAGCCCTGAAATCTGTCTTTAGGACTTTCAACATAGTCCAATAAAAAAGAGTTTTGAAGGTGACTTACCACACTGCTTTACAATTTCATTATAGCATGCTTTTGTATAATCGAGACCACGATTATCTATAATACTAATTGACTCTGTTACTCTTAACTCAACTCTTGTATTTGTTACACTTGAGATTTCTTCATAACGTTCCGATTTCCGTTCAGTTGAGTACTCCATGTAAGTTCCTGTAAGCGTATAGTAGATTGTGTTCAAAAAAGCTGATTTCCCTGAACCCGGTAACCCGAAAAGCACAACGTTTATGTGATCAAAACCCAGTTTTCTCAGTTCTATTTGTAACTTGGCACGACCGAATATAGGTAACGTATCAGCTGGGTGATATCTGTGAATAAACTGGAAATATTCTTGAGTTGATTTTTTATAATCAGAAAAATTTGGATTCTCATAACTTGTACTTAGTTTCTTTGCAACACGTTTTGAATGATTTTGACTTGTTGAATCATTTGTATTATTATCTTCTGTATCACCTTCAATATCTGTATCGTCTTTTGGATATTGTAATACCTGACGATGCTTCTTATTATTTTCTAATGTGATCTGCTGTAAATCACTATCAGTTTTATAATTATCATCACTTGAGTTGATTACAAGTACTTTTGGAATTTTCGGATAAACGGAATCAATTACTTGGAAATCGGAACTTTCCTCTGTTTTGTTATCAGATTTTTGAGCGTCAGGCCTCTTCGGCTCCGTAATCTTTTTTGCTGACTCATCATCAGGGTCGTTATTAATTAAGATCGATTTATCATCCATGACACTAAGTTAAAATGAAAAGATTCTATAGAATCTTTTGGGTTAAAATGAACGTTTCTCCGAAGTTTTGTGTTTTCAAAACACTATATTTTAAAATCTAGGCTTGCCAACATATAATATTGTTCATTTATATTCAAGGAAATATCGAAATAATTTAAAGTGTTTAAATACTACTATTTTTTACTTTTCTACAAATTTACATGTATATATAAAAACTGAATTTCATTTTTACTCAAAATCTTATTTTACATACACAACTACGGACAAACAAAACATTTTACACTCTCTTCCACTGTGACAAAATACAAATTCTCAGAAACAAATACTAGAATAAGAGCTGAATAAGATACTTTTTAAATCGGCTCAGCGAAGGAGTGTGTTTTAAAAATTGTTAAAAAAATGTCAATAAATGCTTCTGAATTTTTAAAATCGCAAATTCAAAACGTAAATGTTATGATTATCGTACAAACTCAATGACAAAATCAAATGTTATTTTAACAAAATACATAAAAATGCTAAAAGCAAAAATAAAAATTCAATAATTAAGCTAAGTTTATTCTAACTTTATTTTATCATTTTAATTGTCCGAAGTTCTATTTTAGAGTTAATATAGGTAAGATTGATCAACGCAAATATCCAATTTAAAGACAGATTTCGTAGCCTACGAATATAGACCCCGCTAAAGCTTGGTCTATGCACATTCACAGGGAAAGCCGTCAGACCGCGTACACTTAATAATAAAAATAAGACTGGGAACTAGCATGATTTTCCGAGAATTGTTTTTTTGATGAGAAAAAAGCCGTAAAACTACAGTGCACATGTCATAAGTTGTCAGAAATCTATACAATTCGCTAGAACAACTTCTCTTGCGAATGCTCATAGACCCTAGAAAAACACATTTTTCGTAAAGGGTCTATATCGTAGGCTAAGATTTCGTGGAAGTTTTGCTAGGTTTTGACATGTTAAAGCGCCAATGTCAGAGGTTATGCATTGCATATAACTTTGCTAAAATTTATGTAGCATAAAATTAAAGTTCGAGTTCTAGCTAACCAATTTTACGAACACAAACGACGTAATGCATTACCTCTGACATTGGTGCTTTAACTTGATGAGAAAGCAAATAAGCGAAAGACATTCGCTTTTCTGCACCTCCTGAAAATTTGTCTAAAAATGAGAAACTATGCAAGACGTATTTAAGTTAAACTCAAAGAATAATAAAACACAAAATATCTTATATCTAACACAAAAAGCCAATGATTTTATAATCTAAAAAATGTAATTTACATATAAAGTGAAATAGATTTAGTGAAATGAATTATGAAAAATAATAATATGCTTTTAATATTTTGAGAATTTACAAGGGTGTTCATTTAAGAGGGTGTTGAATTATACATAGGGTGCAAATTATGAAACCACCCTACACAAATGTTTGAATAATCTTGCTTCTAAATTTGATTAAAGGGAACAACAATTCATTTATCAATAACGTTACCCATCTACCATGTTTAACGAAAAGTGAGGAAAAATCATTCTAAATCTATTTTCCGATATAAAGCCATTACATGTAAATTATATTTATATGTATGCTAAAATGCTCGTTGTATTTTGTATTTAATTGTTTCTTATGGTTCGCTATATCGTTGCTCACCATCTTTAATAGCCCGCTATATCGAATACACATTAACATAGATCATTGAACTCGACATGCGCGCGCAAAAAGTACAGTAAAAAAATAAAATCATTGAAATTCTGTTGGTCGAAAAACAATAGGATTATAATCATTACTATCTTTTTTTTTGCGCGCGCATGTCGATTTCAATAACAAATATTCAATCTGTGATAACGTGTATTATTGCGTTTATCAAGTAAAACCGAACTTAAGAGAACTACTTCGAGGAATTCGTTTTTCCAGGTAAAACAGAAAATAAAACTAAAACCAATGCAACTAGTCACCATACCCCTTAAGACCTTGCGACATGGTGTACCTTTAACCGAAAAATCATTAATATTCAAATTGAATAGACCTTTCAAGGCTAATGGAATCCATTGCTCACGGAATGGTCAAGTTGGACTTTGAACTTATGTACTAGGCTGGCAAAGTAAACTCTATATTGATCGTTATCATATTTCCGATTACAGGAAATTTAGTTTGAACGGCCAACTTAGTAAGCGCGTCGCCTTGAAAAAACTGCGTACAGTTATATTATTGTAAAATAATTCACGGAGAAAGACACATATTCAAAAGCAAAAACACAACGGATAAAACTTTACATCTAGAGCAATATTGTTGAAAATATTCATTAGAAAAGTAATACTTCATTCGTTTAGAAAATAATTTATTGTTTTATAAGTTTTCTTTAAAAACTAAATGTATCGCCTAATTATCATAGTTATATTGTTGTTTACATATACAGCGGAAAAATTCATGTATAACACATATAAAGTTCAAAGTTCAAAGTCCAACTTGACCATTCCGTGTGCTATTCTTGAAAGGTCTATTCTAAATTCTATAAACTGAGCGAATATATAAACGCGTATTTTATTTTTTTACCAACTCGATTAGTCGAGAATATATTTATATATATATTAAATAATAAGGTTAAGTGTATTTATATGACTTACAAAATATTTATTTTAAATAAACAAACAAACTTTTAAAAACGCAAAAAGGTTTTTTCCTTTTCTTTTACATATCTCATGATGATTTCGAAGACATCTTCATATTTCTTTTCTTTATTTTAACTCGTGTTAAATGATCATAATCGGGTAATGTTGTCGTTTTTTCGGAGTTATAACATCAAACGCAAGGTCTAACATCGCATTTTTTCGTAACAAACGACAACTACGTTACATGTCTCGGTACGACACTTTCATCAAAATTGACGACATTTTATTTCTCGACTATTTTAACACGTTTTTTCTTCTCTGGTTATTAAAAAACTTTAACCAATTTACTTCTCCATAAATTATTTCTCCTCCATGTAAAGTTAATTATTTAAAACATAGCTCTCGGTGACAATGATCAACGACAAGCTGCGACAATTGTTTGACACGAACGCTAGTACTGTCGGCATTAACGATTTCCATTAGTAGTGGCAGACCACCCTCTTCTTCGATTAGCTTACAATATTTAAAAGCTGAAATGGATAAAAAAGAAAAGTTAGTTGTTTAAAGAAGTACCTCTATAGATAAGGCTTACATTAAATAGTCAGATGTAATGCATTGCGTGGTTTGTGTTCATAAGATTGATTAGCTAGAATTTGCAATATCAATAGCTTTTTAGCAATATCAAACTATAGTAATACAACTGGCATTGGCTCTTTAGACTTTTAAAGAAGAAAAATATGTAAAATTCAAAACGGGTTTGTATTATTAGTTTTAAAGCAAAACAATAGACAGTAGTCACAAGCTGAAAATGGAAAGCAACTTCAAGCCTTCAAAGAACTTCCAACACTACTTCAAGCCTTCAAAGAACTTCCAACGCTACTACAAGCCTTCAAAGAACTTCCAACGCTACTTCAAGCCTTCAAAGAACTTCCAATGCTACTTCAAGCCTTCAAAGAACTTCCAATGCTACTTTTCGAAAAAATAGTGCTAAGTGCCTTATATATAGTTCTAAGACATTGACTCTCTTTTTATAAAACTGTGTTTAGATTTTTAAATTATCTTACCGTGCATATAATATGTATGACACATTTGAAGTCGAAAGAAGATACAGTGTATAACAACAAATCTACTTACGATAAACTTTTGTGAGATTAGCTAAAGCCCATGCTGCCCAATGCTGAGCAGCTGGAGCATCGAAGCACGTCAATAAACGAAGTATTGGTTTAAATGATCTAGAAGGAGAAAGTCGAAAGTCTAAGAGTCAGATCTGTCTTTAAAATACTTGTAAAAAAAGTATGCATGATTCAATAGACGAGTTAAAAACATAATAATAACATTTGTCCTATAAACTATGGACTAGAAAACAAAATTAGAGTGGAACAACAATATATTTCCTTGTTTTACCTAGTCCTTTAACAACAAATCTAAAGGGCATTTTTTAAGCTCGAGGTTTTTAAAATGTTTTTCGATTGTACAGACAAAAAGAGCCTGGAATAATTGATTCCAACTTCACCCTCTGAAGATCGAGCGTAAAAAAATCACTCAACTGTTGCTAATAGCAATTTTGGTTACTACCTGGTATTAACCAAAGTTTGACATAAAGAAGTTATAAAGAACATTAAACGGATGAAATCTTCAAACTGTGTGACATGACGTACTTGCCCATCTACGTGATGTCTCACTCGAGTTGCTTCTTATATTTTAATGGCTTTGTATCAATGCAATTATTACAAAAACATTTAAATTAAGCGTTCTTAAAGCGCCAATGTCAGAGGTAATGCATTGCGTATGATAATATTGCTATTTACCCGGCATAAAATTAAAGGTCGAGTTCTAGCTAATCAATTTTATGAATACAAACCACACAATGCTTTACCTCTGACATTGGCTCTTTAAATACTTCAACAAAAATTACCACACCCTCTTTAACTTCCATAGTAAAAAGGAAAGTTAGAAAAAAATGGAAATTAAATAAAAACCAATGAAAAACTTTAAACTTTCTTAGTTATAAGGAAAGTCAGAAAACAATGGGAATGAACTAAAACTCAATGAGAAAATGAGAAACTTACCGGTAATTAATATTTCTATTAGCATCAAGATCCCAACTTTCAATACTCTCTATCTAAAAGATGGTTAAATAGAAGCATTGTTAAAACAAGGGATGGATTACCGGTGGACTCCCGGTATAATTTTTTTCAAAAAAATTGAAAAGAAAATGTCAATATAAGAATTACCAAATTTGACCTTTT
>JAYJMI010699392.1:3883-14245 GCA_036873855.1 Sarsia tubulosa
CTATTAATTATTAACAAAATTAATTTAAAGTTTTCTAAACCAAAACATAGTTTCAAAGATAAAAATATCTGAGATTTCTTTTAATAATAAATTACAAAACAAAGAAATCAACAAAAATGTGTGGGAACTATAATGTAAATATTATATAATTTATTTCCAATTTTAGGCTTCTACTTGAAAAGGTCAATTATCACTTGCAATTAAAATTCCATTAAGCTAAGAACTTTTAAGAGCTAAGAGTTTAAGGTACTGATTTTAATATAAATTTTCTTATCTAATATGTATAGTAATAAAGTAATGCGAATATTATAAAAACAAAGGTAAAGAAAAGATAAAAAGAAAATTGTAACTTTAAGAGAAATCAAAAAGTTCTTATTTTAGTTAAAATTTATATCATCAAATCACTTGTATTATACATAATAAAGAAAGTAAAATTTTTCTTCAAAAATCTTTAAGAAGAAAGTCTACAATTTGCTTTGTTTGCTACTTTTCTAACTAAACTAAGAAAGAGCAGCACAAAATCGGCTTTTTGTTTATTTATAAAGAAGTAACATATTTATAGCATATTATAATAAATAACTCTCCATAGGACGAAACAAGTAATATTCAATTATTTATTTACGAACCTGGTACTTAGAGAATATAAAAATGTTTAAAATAAAAGTAACTGCTTTTTTTCTACGAAATGGTTTTCTGAAATTGTTCTTTTTCTGTTAATAACATATCTATAGTTAGTTCTATCGTTCATGAAAAAAAATTAAAACAGTTTTAAAAAACATTATCCAACCTCAACATAAACAAGAAAGTTTCCTGATTTTTTATATTTCAGTTATTCTTTGGATAAAGATTAATTTTAAGAATCAAATTTCTTTACCATCATTACATGGGCTGTTTTATAAAAAGTAGGGATTCAGACCATGATGCAGCTGGATTTTACTGAGACATATAACAAGAAAGAACTAGATACGTAAACATATAAACTTTTTAATATTAAAAGATTAATGTAAGTAAGGTTAACACTCACAGTTGCTACACTGACCTACGCTCGAAATTCGAAAACTTCGAAGGTGGGATTTGAACACACGACCATGGCTATCAAGGCTGTTCGCTCTACCAACTGAGCTACTGGTTCATGTGTTCAACCGTCCTTGTCACCATGTAGCTTTAGCAGAGAACATTCCATCTCTGACGTTGTGAAATTTTCGCACAAACTACTACAATAACGTTTTTACTGGAGCTTTGCGAGTATCGAATCACTTGTTACTTTATATTGCTTTAGAGAGTTCAAAAAGGCTTTTCATAAGATAATATAGTACATAGTTCAGTATTTTTTAGTTTAACAGATTTGTCTTTTATATAGTATTGTGGTTATTAATATAGCATGTGAATCAACAAACCAATCAACAAACAAATCTTTAGAATTAGAGCGGTTTCGATAAAGGAACTTAAATTTTAAAGATATTACAAGTGACATAAATTTATAAATCTTTTGAGATTTTCAGACAATCATCAAGATTAGAGGCCACAAGTATTCGAAATATTTTGTAATCATTTTTCTATCTATTATCACATAATATTTGTCAAATTATTTATGTCTTCTTGTTCAATTAGATATCAACTAAAACGTAAGAGACTTACGTTATATAGAGTTTGTTATGTAAAAATGATTTGATAATACAGGTGATGTAATACATAGGATGTGATATAGAGTTTGTTAAACTTTTTCCAATATTTCTTATTCTGCACACATAAAGATTTGTTAATAAAAACTGATCGTAAGGTCACATATGAAAAAGTTTATAGTAATTTTATTTTCTAATGATCAAGTAAAAACAGTTGGAAATATTGTTTCAAGGGATTACAAAATAACTCCCAAGTTATAAATAGTTGAATTAAAAAGGTGGTTAAAAAATATCATATTCAATAAATATTCTTTATTATTCCTGCATGAACGCTAGTGTTAAGTTAAAAATCAATTATTATCTTCTTTGAAACTTGTATCAGTTTATATTGTTACATTGTTTAACAAAGGAATAGTATTGCTGTTGGACCTCTGTAAAAAAAAAGTTTTAATCAAATGCATCATTTAATTGAGGTTTTTTAATTAATATTCCGAAAATGAACAGGATTGGAAAACAATATAAATAACACATTATCAGCTTGTTTAGCTCCCTTCCCAAATTTAACATTAAATCTTTATAGCAACATTAATATTTGAAAATTGGCCTTATGAGCATAATTATAAAAAAACTAAAACTTGACCTTTTGACCTAAAATATCCACAAATTATAATTTAGCCTGCTTGTCTCTAATTATGTGCAGGGAATGAAAAAAGTTGTTTCTTTTTTCTGACCTTTTTTACTTTTTACAAAAAAGTACTGAAAGTTTATGAGAATACAGCTACAGTACTTATTGTACCCAATTTAGAACTATTAAATATAACTGAATAGAAAAAAATTCATCCACTTCTATGTGTAGTTCAAAAAACAATTATGGCTCTTTTGAGCAAAAAAACACAATTATATAGTGTTGCCTACACATTGCATATGAAACCTGATTTTCAAAGTGCTGCTGTGCGCACATTTCTAAGCTTGAAAATGAGATATTTAGCACAGTTATTCCATGATACTTTTGCTTCCACGTGACTAGGTCATAAATAAGGTCTTATTATTGAGAATTAGATGCATAAGTATAAAGCAGGCGGTCAAATATGGGTTTAAAATAATAAACAACTACATAAAGGGTCTATTTGTCTATTACTATTTTATATTAAAAGGTGAACAGTATCTCAGTTTAAATAGACATGATTTTTGTTGATTATATTCCCATATAGAAACTGAAACAGTAGCTATTTGAATATAAGATTAAGAATGTTTATTGATATTGGCAATGAAAATTAATCCATAACTGTGATAACTTCTTTCTCTTTCAGTAGCTTACTTTAAAGGTTAATTATTATGACAGAAAATGTTGAACTTTAATATATTATTAATATATTATTAAACATTTTCGAAACAACAAGAGAATTATAAAACAAAGACCTAAATATTTAATGCAGCTTTTTGGTATGTTATTGCAACACTACATTTGTTATTACTCAAAGTGTCTTCCAGTTCAAATATTTAATATCAAATACAAACAAAATAGGGTATCAATTTTGCAGATTAAAATTATCTTATCATCTGCAATATTATTCTAGACAACTTAACTGGTTTTCCCAGGGAGTTATTGTCTAAGCTGAAAAGTATTTGTTTGCTTGTTATAAGTCTATTAACCGGTACCCGTAACTGTTGTTAGACCACACCTATATTTCTAAAAATAATCATATCATTTTAGTTGCAGCTGAATTAATTTTTTAATTGCATTGCGGCTTTGTAACTTTAATAGAAAACAATTAAATGACAGAAAGAAAGGAGAAAAGCAAAACAATTATATATGTAGAGTTCTTTTTTTTTTAAAAAAACCTACTACTATATATCATATATTAAATTCAGACCAATGGTTGCTAAGAAACTATTACTTCTACATAACTAAGAAATTATATGTTTAAATTACTCATAAAAGAAAGGAAAAGTAACTAAATATTAAAGAATATTCAAACAAAGAAATAATCAAAACAAATGAGGTGATTATTTAAACTGTTATCCTTGAAGAGGGGTTCTACAATGATCAATGATTTAAGAACTGATTAAGTGCGAAAAGTCAGTAGAGCTAATCAACAAAAGTATTTTAATGTCATTTCTTTGACAGTTTAAGTTTTCAATGAAGATAATCCTTTGATTTAAAAAAAGAGTTCACATGAAAACAGGTTGAAATAAGATTAAGTATATTCTAATAAACATTAAAATTAAATGTAGATGTCAAGTTCTGCCTCTACTAATTTCAAATTTCTGCATATCTCTCTATATAGAATATATACTTACTTTAGAACTTTACTTTTACTGGGCATAGCTGAATATATAAACTAATGAAAATTAGATCATTTGATTTAAAGACAAATACTTTGAAGGACGAAATAAAACTAATAGTTCGATTTAAGAATTTAACTTTATTATTGCGAAAGAATAAAAAGTAGGGATAGATCAATTTGAAATAAAAGATTTGTAGTAGTATAAGAATAAAAATTAATAAATCTTGAAATCTTAATAAATCTTGAAGAGGTAACTTGTGGGATTTTCTCCAACTTCAACATACAAGTTTTTATTAAAATAGTAAAAACACACTTTAAAATATTATTTAGCAATTTCAAGAGAAGCTATTATAGGTATCTTTTATGTTTATTGAAAACAAGTAGCCCTTTATCAGAACAGAAAATCATAAAATAAATACAAAAACGATATAAAAGCGATTTTAAAAAACTTTGTCCGGTTGCTCAATTGAACTTTTGAAATAATAAATGATAAAATCTATAACAATGACAGGATAATAATACAGGGTATATTCTAGAAATAATTTTATAAGTATTCTAGAGTAAAGTATATTAAAAACTTTTTACCTTGTTATTATAAGAAATAGTTAAAAAAGGACTTTTTCAGTAATAAAGGACATTTTTTCACAGCTTGTTTACTGAAACAAAGTAGCAAAATAATAGTTAATGGCTTTATGATTAATTTTATGCAAAATACCATGGTAATCTCAAATTTTAAAATCTCAAATGGGTTACTCACAAATCAACTAGTTTAGTAAAGTAAACAGAAATTTCAATGATAAACAAACAAATTCAAGTAAAGTCTTTAAACTCAAATATTGAATTAACAGTTAGCTCAACAGCTTAAAAGATTACTTATAGACTTTTTCACATTATTAGATTTGAATTACTGTTAGTGTTATTAAGCTTAACACATTTAATGAAAAACAAACAAATAACCAAACACTGTCTCAAAATCATCTGCTATATCTTTAGATGAACTAAAAAAATAAATAAAAAGGTGCTAAGGAAGACTGATTTTCTATGAAGTTTTAAAGTAGGATAAATGATAAAAAAATATGATAAATAGTTTTTGCGGTCAAATGATTCAACAAAAATTATAGAATTTCTATAATTTGTACACTTTCAAAAACTAATGCTGGAAAAAGAAATTAACTGTTAGACTTAAGATCTCTAATCTAAGACGAAATTTGCAATAAAACTCCAGGTTTTCACTTAAGCATCGGTTAACAGTCATTGTGCAATGGAAATAAAGAGATGGCCGAAGGCTAACAGTAACATCTTAAGAAGAACAATAGAAAAAACACTATTTTATTACAAAAGCATACTTGATGATTAATGTATTTTGATTTGAAGAAACAGTAAAGAAGTTTACACTATTAGTATTTATGTGTTAAAATGCTAGTTAAAACTCAATTTAAAATCATCAGTGGTCATGACCAATGGACTATAAACACCATTTGTCATTATGAATAATAAATAAACGATTCTAGTCCTGCAATTGAAACATTACCAAACATATATAAAATTCTTGATAAATGAGATATTATGTGCCAAAAATGGCTAAAAGCCCTTAAAATAGTCTTAAAAGAAAGAAAAAACTAAATAATTTCTCAATGCAATATATAAAGTATTATGGATATCACTGGTGAAATATATTTCAAAATTATTAGAAGGACAGTTTTCTTCTACTCTACTGATAAAAATGCAGTTTTGAATGTAGATAAGGTCAGGGGGCTTAAGATTTTTAAGATTTATGTACAATTCATCCATATACTAAATGAAAAAAATTTGGAAAGAAAATTTCTTGCAACTCAACCTTAAAGATTGTGACTTTTTACACTTTTACACTTTTTACACATTGATTTACTAATTGAATCATATAGATTTGACATTATCACTTGATTGTAATTTAGATTTGTTTTAAAGCAAAGGTCTTATCAATATGTAAGTTGATTTTAAAGTCAATTTTTACAAGAATAATATTCTTGTAAAAATAATAATAATATATACTGCTTCTACAGTATCTGGAAGTAGGAAATCATTGGAAAGTAGGATACAGAAAAAGACAAAAAAAAATAAAACTTAGTTTTTTATTTTGAATTCAGGAAATGCTTAATATTTTGATTTCTTTTAATTCTATAAAGTAAATTAATAATCTATTATAGAAACCATAGTAAACTCATAACAAACATTAATTGTTTATGTATAAAGTAACTTTAGATATTCAAATTTTACAATAAAGGTGACAAATCACAAGTTGATTGCATTTCTAAGAGATATTCTTTCTAATAAAAGATCTTTCAAAGGAAATAAATATTGATAGGAAATTCATCATCTTTATTACTAAAGTAAAACTTTTGTATACTTTTTTGAATACCTTTTATTTTATTGATGGGAGTGCTATTGCTAAGTGCTATTTCATCATTTTTTTGAATAGAATTACTTTTATTTATTTAGCTATAAATATAATATTAAACTTTCCTCTCAAATTTATTTCAAAATAATATCAGTAATGCATTGAAAAGAATAAACTAAACCTTAAATAGATAAATCTTTGTTTTGTTTCACGTATCTGTAAGAACTTGTTACTTAGTACTACAATCTGGCAGGCACTAATCTAGAAAGAGAGGGCAGGGTCCGATGTTTCCTAAAAAGGGCACTTTTAGGCTTAAAAAGGGCAATTTTTTGTTTTTATTTCCATAAATGTAGGTGTTTTTGCATTAAATTTGTAGTTTTTTGAGGGGGCGGCAGAGTCCGAAATCCGGACCCTCTTTTGGGCTAGATTAGAGCCTGTCTGGTATAACTTTCATTCAAAATATAGAGCTACACAGAGCAATTATATCTCTTGTTCCAATATCCTTTTATTCTATCATGTTTTAGTTTTCAATTGAAGAAAGTGTTCCCTGATTATGCCTCACAAAGTTTCATAATGATCTTGTTCAGTGACTCTTTCATGAAAAAGTAAACGGTATCTCTAGTTAGAGCAGAAAAATTAATTCATCTTGTTTTTGATTTTTATTAACCTACAGAATTTCTCATGCATAAAATTTGATTCTTTTGTAGATCTAATGACCTTAGTGCATTTAAAAATAGTAAAATAAGTAATGATTTATTAAAAAAAAAGTTTATAATAATTATGGTTTGTGACTGATTAAAAATCAAACAATCTATGTCTAGCATCAAAGAAAGTATGATAGTCTCTCTATTATCTTTATTAATTAATTTAATTACTAATGTTTGGATTTTATTATAAAATTATTATAAGTATATAAGATAAGGATCCCATTCCACTTTGAACAGAATTCGTTTAAAAAGACTTCCATGAGAAATCAATCAGAATATTAAATAAGGAGGGTTGTAGGAAATTAGCTTAATTAATTTTTGCTATTTAATATCAAAAGAACAGATAAGCTCTTTAATGGAGACAGAAATTTTCTGATTGCAACTTAGATCCATAACATGCTCAGAATCTGCTTGTATGGAACTAGATAAATTTTGATACAATTATAATATCATTAAAAAAGCACAAACAATCAGAAATGTTTCATTTCCTAGAATGTACTTTTTCGTAAATGATAAATAAAAGTTCAATTTTCAAAACAAACAGTTATCACATTATAAACAATCAAAATATTATTATATCATGATTCATAAAAATGTGTCAAACAAACTTCTTTTCAAAGTACAAAGTCATTACACATTTATGTAAAAGGTTTATAGACAAAAATTAGGCTTTTGATCTTTTTTATGATTTTCCTTATGTTTTATTTTGTATTTAATTGCAACTCTATGCAATAGTGCTGCCACAATGTCTGCAAAGAAAAAAACAGGATATCATGTTCCAACATGAAAATATTATGAAAGCTAAATAGAAAGATACTGTCATAATCATAATAAAAGTATTGACGTATCTTATTACAAAATCTTTAGGTATTTATAGTACTCTTAAAAAGTACTCTTTTGTCTTGAAATATTTTCCCATAAACATTTTTAAAAGATATTGATTAATCAAAATTACATTTTATAAGATTATCATACACTACAGTAAATAGAGTTTTAACATCATTTGAAAGCTAATAATCTCCTTGAAATTCACTTAAAAAACAGTCAAAACTTGGACATATTAACATAATTATTGTTAAAAAAATATAGTAAAAAACAGCCTTTTTGTTAAACTGTAATGAATAAGTTCAAACAGTACTTACATAATGAGATAGAATTTCCATCCATTTGCCTTCATTGTTGAGAAATGCATTTTTGGGATCATCCGTTATGTTTTTTTCATCAAATTCTTTTTTTGGTTTTACTTTTTCAATGCCCCCATTGTGATTGCATGTCATTTCAGAAAAACCTTTTTTAAATTCTTGGTATTGAGAATCCGAAAAAGGTTTAGAAAGTAAAACAAGTTGTTTTTTAAAATCTGTTGGATTTTGTATATTTTTTCTTGAAGAAAGATGCTCAGTAGAAGCAGATTTTAAATGTCTATCACGCTTATTGATAGGTTTAGGTACAGAAGGTAGCGGTGGTATTGCCAGTGATATTGAAGAAGTGTACATAGAGTTATCCATAAGTCTTAAAGAAAATCTTTTGTTATCAAAAAGATTAACTGATTCAATTATTCCTTCATCAAAACTATGACTATTTCTTGTACACTGCGATAAATTAGTAGGATTTTTGCTATTTAATTTATCACTATGATTTTCTATAGTTGTTATTACACTTTTCTTACATGGTAGTGGTCCCACAGTTTTCATATATTCACTTTCGTGTATATTAGGAAGAGACAATGAATGACCATGTCGCTTTCTCTTTTTCTGTAATTTCTTAAATTTTGATTCTTCACAATCTGGAGATTGATCACTGGGCAAATCTTTATTTATAAATGTTGATGAATTTATTTCCTTTGATTCAACAAAACTCTGTGATGAAAACCATTTATTTTGTGATTCAACTAAATTTGTATGATTTAGGACATCAACACTGTTGTATCTATTAATCTTAGTTGCCGGAGAAATTATTAATTTCTTTGCCTTTGGTATACTACTTCCTTCTGGAGAAAGAGGCATTAACAGAGACGCTTTGGATCTTCTCAAGGAGTTGTGTTTTCTTGATTTTGACTTTAATGTTAAGTCACTCATCGATTCACATGAAGACCATTCAACAATATTAAATTTAACTCTAACACTATTTTTCTTTGTGATTTTATTTTCATATTTGCCACATTTATTGTTTTTACTAGTTAAAGATGAATTACCTTGAAAGTTTTGTTTTTCTGATGGATTACTATTAACGTTTGCATCCTGATTATTTTCGGTACCATTTGATAATGCTCTTTTTAACCTCTTTGCTTTCAGTCGCCTGAAGCTTTTCCTTAGATTTGTAAATGGAGAAAACGATGACGCTGATGGTGATGCTGCCTTCACTTCATTTTTAGATTTTTTATCAAGCATTCTTTACCTTGAAAAATAGAAGAGAAGTAATGTTATATTGGCCTCGTTATTCCTTAAAGTCAAATATGCTCAGTTTTTTCAGCTTTTAACTTGAAATACATGAAACATACTGTAACTAAACTCTTTACCACAGAGATATTTGCATAGCCATTTATAATTATATGTCATAGTAATCAAGAAGCAATTGAACTTTCTCAAAAAATTGGAATTACTTTACTTTCTCACTGTTCAATCACAAGAGGCAAGAGAAATATTTATTTTACCAGCTTTATTTGCTACCACTCTTTACAAATCTTTCAAAGTCATAATCGAAGTTTGATCTTTTACAAAAAGCAAAACGTTAAACTTTTAAAAAGATCTATCCTTTTTGTATAACAAAATGTAAGTAATAATCAAAAATATACCGTTACTGTAGTGTTTTTTTTTCTTCTGATATTGATATGGTCATTACACAGTTTCTATCGTAAAAATAATAACAACAGATATATATTCACAGAAAATTATTTTTAAATTTATCGATATTTGTTTTGATTTCAAATGAGTCACGTTATCTCTCAAACTAAAATACTTAGTAACATCAATTTTTTATGCATTTCGTTTTAAGATTGATGTACAACTGCTTGTGATTTTCTGATTGGTTGGATATGTAAACAAGTGGGAAACACGTGCGAACAATGAGTAATGTTAGATGTTTTCTGTTTTTTCCAAAAACCACCGACCTCCGACCCATCGGTCTGCAACCGACTAGTAAAAAATCGCCCACCGACCAATAAAAGAACCGAGATATAATATATTATTTTTAGATTAAAGAGGCACTGCCTCAGAAACTTTTATTTGCTTATTAGAAGCGCCTTACTAAGAAGATTTCAAAACTAATTTCGTTTTTTCCATACGATGCCAAATAAGGCTTAAAACGTCGTTTTTGTAAACTAACGACAATGACGAAGGACAATTTCATCCAATCGAATTGCGTAAAATCAT
>JAYJMI010699503.1:0-10209 GCA_036873855.1 Sarsia tubulosa
ATCTAACCTGCTATTCATTTTTGAACAGTCATGCCACAAATTTTTAAGCAGTCATTTAATCTGCTACACAATTTTGCAGTAGTTTACATTGTCAAATAGTATTGAGTAGTCACTTTATCTGCCTCACCTTTTTTTTAATGGTATAACCTGTTATATATTATTAACAAGTCGTTTAACCACACAATTCGACCAGTCATTTAATAATTTATCTCAGCAATGAATAATATATAATCTGAAATGTTAACATTATGATAGAGAAAAGGCAAATAAAATAGAAGATTTCTTAACAAGACATACACAATGAAAAAAATAGAACTATTACCAAAAAATTATCAAAAACAATACACACATATCATACGAATTAAAATTAATACTAAATACCTAGGTAAATAGTACGAACTAAAATTTGTTTCCTATGAGCCATATTAATTCCACAATATACTATAGCGTAGTTTCGACCCTTATTTCTAGACTAGCACAGTATTACAATTTCACCCAAAATATGAAAAACCAATCTAAAAGTTTCTTTATAAATACGGTTGGTTATATTTTAAGCCTACTGAACAGTCTTCAGTAAAAACTCAACTGCAATAGTAGAGCTTATGTGTGATACAATTCAGAGGTGTTAAGTAAATAAAGTCTACGAAGTCTGACATACGGCACATTTCGTCAACTAAAATATTTGTTATGATGTCGTTACCAAAGCGGAATGAATATTAAAGAAGACTTGAAAAAACAGATTTTATATTGATTGTCTAAACATCTGTACGATGAGAATGTAAAACTAGGGATATGATAGTCGATCAAAAAATTGTTAAAGAAACATCATAGCCTGGGTCTGCTTTAAGTCTTAAAGAAATTAATAGTGTTGTCCCATAAAGTATTTTATATGCAGAGTTTATTTGATGATTCACCAAAGATTTTTTAAAGAGAGGAACTTTATTACATGTGTTACATGCTTACCATTATAACAAGCTATGTAACAATTCTCCTGGGATCGAGGTTGCTATTATATGCAAAAAAATATACTTTAAATATCATTTAGTCAATACATATTATAAAGGATTTCATTATTTCGGTTATTTTATAGTTTTCTAATTTTCATATCGCTATTTTTCTTGACTCCTTTTCTGCCGTTTTTTATTTTTTTAAAATGGCTTACCAAGTCTATCTATTCTTTGTAATAATAATTAAACAAAATTACTATGCAGCCCCATGGTTTTCTTGTTTTATTTCATTTCAATAATAATACTTATCTCGAACAAGAAAAAGCGGGGATTTAACGCACCTATGCTTTTTTTTGTTGTTATTGAAGTTGTTTAATTTAAGCGCAAAAGGTGGAAAAAGGCAAACAATTTAACGCTGAGATTGTTTTCCCCACTAAATTGCGAAGATTTTTATGAATTGCTATTCTTAGTTCAATTAAATAGGATTTTAGGATGAGCGCAATAACATAACAAAAAAATAAAGCTGATTATTTCGTCAACTAAATATTTCTGTATTTTATCTTATTACGTTTACTATTGAAACAACAAACCTTTGGCAAACTGACCACAAAACCACAAACAATGTTGTCAGTACATGCCTGTCAGAAAATACCTTTTTATTATACAAAATAACAGTAAGGGGAATTAGAGAAGGGTGGCGAAGAGAAGGGTGGTGTAAATATGAGGAGGTAGTAGGTATAGAAGGGAGGGTGCTAAAAGAAGAGTGGTGTAAATATGAGGAGGAAGTAGGTATAGAAGGGAGGGTGCTAAGTGAAGAATGGTGTAAATATGAGGAGGTAGTAGGTATAGAAGGGAGGGTGCTAAGAGAAGAGTGGTGTAAATATGAGGAGGTAGTAGGTATAGAAGGGAGGGTGCTAAGAGAAGAGTGGTGTAAATATGAGGAGGTAGTAGGTATAGAAGAGAGGGTGCTAAGAGAAGAGGTGCTAAGGGGAATAACAAAAATGTGAAGTTAAATACATCTGTTTAATAACTTATCGAGTATATCTTAAGATGAAAGGGGAAACGAAAATGTACATTCTGCCTTTTAAAGCACATACAAAGTTTAACAAATCTTGACACCAAGAATGAGAGAAATCTTGACACCAAGGATAAGAGAAATCTTGACATGTTTAGTTTTTTTTCATTTTCAAATTATGCAACACAAACTTGTTATTGCTTTTGTTGATACTTTGCCAAGAATATTTTTTAAAGGAATATGATAATATTTGAACTATTTACTTGACTAATTAATCAGCTTTAGTTGTTTTTTTATGTTAATGCGCTCATCTTAAAATCCTATCATAACGAACTAAGAATAGCAAGTCGTAAATGTTTGAAATTCACAAGCATTCAACAAATTCCCAACCTTATCCCTGAGGAGTGAACGACTTTCTTATAGCAAAAATTACCCTGGGAACGAGGTTGACAAATTCCATATTCATGAAATATTTACATTGGCAAAGGTTAAAAACGTAAAATTATATTTTTTGAACCATTTTAAATTTCTTTTACATCATTTTCACAAACTATAGATATTTAGGGGGAATGACAAAATCCATGTTCTAGTTTTAACAAAAAAATATACATGTCCGGGTGTAGGCAACACCCTTTCACTTTTACATCCTTTGACGTGTTAAAGTACGTCAGCTTACTGCTTAGAAATACAGCTGCGTCAAGTTACACTGCGTACATAATATATATATGTTTCCCGTAAACATCCGTAATTATGGATTTTCAAAGTGAAGGTCTTTTCTATCAATTAATTCATCAGTCAATTTGATTAAGTCTCAATTTTGGTAATAAATTTGTTGATATTAATACCAACACATATAAAAGTAGACTTATTTGGTCATTAAATTGAAAATATAGGTAGATCTGAGCATAGAGACCAGGCGAATTAACTCTTTTAATAGGTATTTAATGTTTTCACTTGGTTCAAGCCTAAGGCAACGCAAGTACACGACCTTTAAGGAAATAATATCTTTATTTTCTTTAAAAAACGAAAAAATATTTTACGATATTTTACTCTAAAATACACAAAACTTGAGAAAAACAATTGCATCCCAAGTTATTTTTATCCAAAATAGGCCCAAGTTTACGAAAAGGTAAAATGCTTTGCTTCTGACAAAAACGTGTACAAAATGGCAATCCATCTAGCACTTTGTCATAATTTGCCTATTAATCAGTTTTGCTACTGATGTATTGTTAGCAAAGTTTGTTCCTCCTTTTGTGCTATTTTATTATTAAAGGTACTTTAATACAAATTTCTCTATTTGATCAATGGATATACCAAAATCTATTTCATTAGTTAAAAATAAAGTATTCTATTGTTCTTCTCATTATCAAAATCTATTTCATTGGTTAAAATAAAGTATTCTATTGTTCTTCCCATTATCAAAATCTATTTCATTGGTTAAAATAAAGTATTCTATTGTTCTTCCCATTATCAAAATCTTTTATTGGTTAAAAATAAAGAATTCTATTGTTCTTCTCATTATCAAAATCTATTTCATTGGTTAAAATAAAGAATTCTATTGTTCTTCTCATTATCAAAATCTATTTCATTGGACAAAATAAAGTATTCTATTGTTCTTCTCATTATCAAAATCTATTTCATTGGTTAAAATAAAGTATTCTATTGTTCTTCCCATTATCAAATCGTTATGAAAGCTCATAAGACATATTCAGACAGCGCTAGACATATTCAAACACTACTACTGGTATTTTTATTTTCTGTTGACAATTATTTACAATCAAAATCTAGTAACACTCAGTAGAGTGTGGTAATCAAAGTCAAGTTACAACCATAACACAATATCAAATACATGATTTAAACATGATTAAAAAATATATTAGTCTATGAGAATATACAATGAAAAAAAAATATGGCAATATATGTATTTGCCTTTGTATTTGTGTATACTGTGTATGTCAATGACTATACAGTAAGTTACAAGGTGTTTTAGCACTTATGTAAGTTGAAGGTTTATGTAAGTTTTAAAGGACAGTAAGTAAGTAAGTAAGTTTGATATTTTACTTGGTTGACCAACGAACAGTCTTAGACCGTATTTCCTGAAGAGACCTAGGCCGGTGTTACCTACTAGGGTTCTGAAGTATTTAAGGCTCCAATTTGTGCCACTAAGTTCAGTTTTAAGTTTGAACTAGCTCTACAGACAACATACACAGACTGTGGTTCTGAGGATACCAGAGCGGACTGGAACTCACTCAGTTCCGCATTTTAGTCTCTATGTTACTAGATTACAGATGAAGCCACTACACCCAGCTACTAGGAATCACAACATAGGAATACTAAGAATTCATAGGATTCTACTAGGAATCACAACATTAGTGATTCCTTTACTTGGATCAGATTTTATTTGTTGGTTCATTAATGTGTTCTGTATAATGTAAATTTTGAAAAGTGGTAGTCTCCTTTTAATTCGTTAGTAACATTGTAGAATATGTATACTTTAAATGTGAATATATGCTAGTGCTCTATAACTAAATCTGAGCAAAATCGATAGACTAGGGCAACGCTGTTTCGCCCTGTTAGGGAACTTAAAATATATATGTAAAAATGAAAATAACTCAAAACAAACATGTGGAACTTGTTTGAATATATACAGTGAGAAATCAAAGTGCAAAATCAAAGAGAGGCAATGTATGGACAGTTTTTAAAAACTCTTTAAACTCAAGTAAATGAAACATAAAAAAAGTTAAATAGTTTCTATAAAACTAATGCCAGCGAGATGCACCTCGCAAATACGACATGGACATTCAATGTTTTCTAGCTTTTTTAGTGCGGATTTAAAACTATTTAAACTTGATTCATATCTCAAATTTTCTTTGAATGGAATGGCTTTTATAGTAGATGTTTCTTAGACATTTTTCTTGTACTCTATTAACTTTATGGTTTAATTCTCTATTGTAAAGCATCAAAGCTAGGAGACAGTGTACAAATTGAGACTCTACAAATGCATTGAAAGTTTTTTGGTACACATCAGTGTAAGGAGAAACTCTGGCAAGTGCATGTAGTTTTTGGTTTGCTTTCTTGCGGAGAAAAGTTATACGTGTTTTAAATGAAAGATCAGAATCAATGTGAACACCTAGAAGTTTTGCTGAACAACTTCCTTGTAATTCATTGTTTCCAACAGGTAGAGTAACAACTTTATTAGAATTTGTGATTAGTTTGCATTTTTCTGGATTTGCTTTCATTCCATTTTCCTCAAACCACTTAAGCAGGTCAGAAGAAACTTTTTCTAGTGAGGATATAACATCTTCAATAGAATCACGTAAGACATAGGGCGTGGTATCGTCAGCAAAACTTTAAACATTTATGTTATCCATCTTAAGAAAAAGATCAGAAAAATATTAAAAAGAAGGGGTTCAATATGAAATCCTTATGGAACTCCAAAGTGAATTTCAATCCAAGAGCTGTAGGTGCCATCGATTTTCGTTCTCTAGTACCTTTTTTGTTAAGTAGCTATGTAATAATTTTAAAGAGACATAGCCGAAACCATGAGCATGCAATTTGGCTATAAGAAGTTCATGGGAGAGGCAATCAAACAATTTTGATAGGACAATTAAGTAGACACCTACAACTTTTTTACTGGCATTACATCTTTTCCATTTCTGAAGCATTGAAACTAGGCAATGTTTGGCGCTATATCCCTTCCTGAAGCCACATTGCTTTGGAAAGAAAATATTTTCAAAATATTTTAAAATTTGCTTATATATTGGCTTTTAAAATGTTTCTGAGAGGTTTGGTAAAATACTTATAGGACGGTATCCTCTTTAAGAGAGGTATTTCCTTTTTTTGGAATTGGAGAAATATCTGCATATCTGGAAAAACACCATTATTAAGACAATACAAAGAGCCTTGGATTTTCTTTTATGATTTTTGTCGGTATATTTGTTTCTTGTGATGATTTTTTAAAGTCTAAAGCAGTTATTTCATTGATTAAGTCATCTATGTTTATAGCCGTAAAATAAAAAAAATTGTTGCAGTTTTTCTTTTTGTTAATAATTTTAATATTTGGGTAATTTTTATATTTTGCCTAGTTTGTCTAGCATAGACTAGTTTTAGTCAACTTCGGGATTTCGGATTTATTTAGTGAATTTTTTTGTCATAAAGTTATACGGAAACGGATTTATTTTGACAGGTGTTTAAGGTGTGGATAAAAAATCTTAAATCCTATAATTTTGATAAATTCAGTACTTGACATTTCATAAAAAATTTGATAAAGTAAATAAAAAACAAGTGTTCATAAAAATCTGCTATTTCTCTCTTTTATTTAATATGAAGTATTGTAAAGTATCGACCTTTTTGGTTGTTTTGTCAAAAATAATCTTGTGTATTATTCTAAAGAGATTTCTACTGAACCGTAGGCAATTGGCTAATATTTTTAATATAAGCTCAAATATGGCTAATATTATTAATATAAGCTCAAATATGGCTAATATTTTTAATATAAGCTCAAATGTGGCTAATATTTTTAATTTAGGCTCAAGTATGGCTAATATTTTTAATTAGGCTCAAGCAAGTATGCAGCCTCGTTCCCAAAAGCGAATGTATGTTCTGAGAACAAGGTTGGATTGGGTTCGAAGCAGGTTATATATTTTTACTTACTGGGTAATGGTTAAATAGTTTGTAGGTACAGTTTAAGAATGTTTTTATGTATATAGACGACTAGATTAGTCGTTTAAAAACGATAGAGTAGTTACTCTCTTTAGAGCTAAAGTTACTCTCTCTAGAGCACTTAGATCCCACATTATTCACTTTACATTGTTTGTTCATTTACAGGTGATTAGCAAATTAACGGACTTGAAAATGTCGTTCTTTAAAATATAGTCGAAGGTCGCAATATAGAGGTTTGATTTATGGCACGGGAATATAATATCAGCAAAATTATCATTATGATCATAATCTTAAAACTGTTTTCCCTAGGGGGTTCAAAATACCCGCCCTATTTTCTATTTAGTATTGCCAAAAGTTAGCAAATTTTCGACTTTTTATTTTTTTACGGATAACTTGAATTTTATTAAAGTAAAGAGGACCAAATGGACCAAAAAGGTCCAAATGACTTTATTTTTGAAAAGATGGGCGGGAGCCTCGAGAGAGACTGGATGTTCTTACCGACATAATTACCCTTTTTTAATTACTTTAACACAGACTAGGTATATTCCCTTCGTCTTTAAAACGAAATAACATGGTAACGGAACATACGAAGCTCACGGAAGGTTCCCTCCTTTTGTAAAGAGTGGCCAAAATTGGTGCAGATTAACAGTTTAATTACTTAAAAAAAATATGTTACACTAAGCGAATGCCGTACTGCTCATAATTAGCAGTTCGAATCCCTAGCAGCACGAAGGGGAAGGGAGTTCAAATCCTTAGCAGCAAGAAGAGGAAAGGAGTTCAAATCCCTAGCCGCAAGAAGGGGTAGGGATTTCAAGAAGAAGAGAGTTCGAATCCCTAGCAGCACAAAGGGGAAGGAGAAATAACTTATATATTACCAATTTCTATTGTTAATCCGTAGGTTTAATCTGTAGGATATACTTCATTAGAATGGTATGTTAGGAATTTTACACACTTTTATTCCGTTTCCTTTGTTTGTTTTATCTTTATTTAATCTTACATAAGACCAATGTTTTATCCTACAGTTATTAGCCTGAAGCATGGAAGAAAACAGTTTACACATAGCCTGTCCTCCTGTTATCATTTCTAGCAATAAACTTTCTTGCTGCATTGATATTTCCTTTATACTATGTTAAAAATTGTTCGTTTCTATAAAATTAAAGATTTAGATGTAATATTTGGATCGTATCAAAACATCAAAACAATATTTTGCAATGAAGTAATGGTGGATACATCTGTTGGTATTTTACATAACACAACAACGATAACAATCATGTGTTTTTTTGCACCAATTTTGGCCACTCTTTACCAAAGGAGGGAACCTTTCGCGAGCTTCTGTATGTTCCGTTACCCTATTATTTGGTTTTAAAAACGAATGGAATATACCTAGTCTGGTGTTTTCACATACTCTAACAAAAACGTTTTTCTATAAAGGGTATTCAGTTAATGTTATGCTTGTATCATGCATATTCTTTCAATCTGTTCTGATTTTATACATATTCTAATACCCCTGTTGTTTGTTAAATTCTTAGGATATGCATCATTAGAAAGATATGTTAGGAATTTTACACACTATTATTCCGTTTCCTTTGTTTGTTTTATCTTTCTCAAATTAGGATTGTATAAGTATAAGTAGATAAATATCATACCGTTTAGAAACAAACAAAACCATATACTTTAATAAGTTCATTATTCACCATATATTATTCACCATTATTCACCACCATAAGTATATATAAAAGACAATATTTCAAAATAAATTTTATTTAATTTTAAACCAAATAAAATTTATTGTCATTCAATATAATAAAAATAAATTGTCTTTTATATATACTTATACATATACTTTACATGTATCTATTTGTGTATCCATGGTGTATACAATATGCTTATCGTACGTTTGAAATTATCATACATGATTTCAAAAAAATTACAATAAGAAGAAAATTGGAATAAAAAAATAAAAAAATAAAATAAATAAAGTAGAGAAAAGATAGAAAAATCGTCCGCTTTTAAATACGGTCGGAAGTCGCAAAATATGGGTTTGAGTTTATAACACGGGAAAAAAATCTTATAATGTGCATGGTGTTTTAGTGCCCTACTCTTAATTTTATCTCAATTTTATAAAAAGGAAGTCAAAAAACCAAAATACAACATTCTACAGACTTGGAAATAGACTAGTTTAGTCACTGCAAATTAAATAAGGAACAGTTATCTTACTTTTCGACGTTCGTTATTTATTTTATTTATATTATTTATTTGTTCTACTCATTTATTTATTCAACCTCGATCCCAGGGCCTCTTATCTCTTTTTACTTCTTGATGTCACCGACCGGAAAAAATATCGAGGTATAAGGTACTGGGAACGAGTTTGATATTTACGGGCGTCGATTTTGCAAAAACAACAACAAGTTATAATGACTATTAATTTTATTGAAATAAGTCCAATTTACATTTGGCTCTTTTTCATATAGCCGTTTGACATCTTTCTAATATAATACATATATTCTAATATAATACATATATATATTAAGTTATAATTTCATATAAATAAAGGAAATAATAAATAAAGAATCACAAAAATTAAAATGATTAGGAAAAAGGATGCATTTAAAAAAAAAATCATTTAACTTTAAAAAAACTTCTTACTCAGGTGTAATCATTTTGGTGGAACTTCCTATATTGAAATTAATTTATGTATTGTAAAGAGCAGTAATAAGCCAATAAAACACGTCACAGATCAAAAGTAAAGTAACTCCAAACTTGCTTCATGTTTTCTTTTGTTAGATAAATTTGAAACATAAATACACATTAAAAACACATGTTAAATAGCTCAAATGATCCCAGAACTCCGCTGAATTGGTCATCTTCTATTTTACATAGTTTCCGTAGGAAAACTGTTTCCTGTCTGAAGTAAGAAGTCCTATTCTAGACAGAGCAATACAATTATTATACAAGCGAGATGAGTCAATTCTCCGTTAATGCAGTTAATTTCGTCAAAATAATTTCTTTGAGGTTAATCTCACTTAATAAATTAATAGTCATACCATTAATAGATTTTTATACTTATGAAATGAAAATATTAATTTGTTTTTTTAAACTTGATTAAAAGTTATTATTAGCTGTTTTTAAGACTTTGATTGGCTGCACCTAAATTTATTTGAGATCTTTTAGAATATTTTTGCAATCTGCCTCGCCATTTAAAAGTTTCGCTAATTAAATTGTGTTTAAGATTAGGAAATGTTTTTGCCATTTCTTTGCATGGAGACATCCTTATTTTAAGAAGTGCATAAGCTGGAGAATAATAGACCGCTTGAAAAGTCGTTCTACATAAAAGTATACTAAATAAAATTGTTTATAAATAAATAAAATTATAAATAAATAAATAAATAAATATACAAAATAAATATACAAGCACGTTAAATGTTGATTTTAAGGGAGTGTATTTCCCGCCGGTTAATTTTAGTTCTAAATAACAGCCACATTTGACTATCGGTATTTTTAGTTCTAAATAACAGCCACATTTGATTATCGGTATTTTTAGTTATATATAACAGCCACATTTGATTATCGGTATTTTTAGTTATA
>JAYJMI010699725.1:1502-12828 GCA_036873855.1 Sarsia tubulosa
ATGAATGATACATGGATGAAAGTAGGGTGACATTGAATCTGCGGCAAATAGTGCAAAATATACAATAGCTATGAAAATATTAGTCAATTTTTTGACAATATAACTAAAATATTGCCTTCTTCATCCGTGGAAGATTTTCATCCCTGATGATACTAAATCACAGCCTACTGCATGTTCTATTCAGGTATGGGGGTCCCAAAATCATTTTCGAGAAAACTATGAAAATCAAAACAGAAAGAGTTTTTAAATAGAACTTTCATTGAAACTTAGCAAAATAAAGTATCAAAATACAGTAAAACTAAATTTTTGAAAAGTAAAAAGCTATAATTCCTTCATAGTAAAATGGTGAAGTTCATTTAATACATTTCAAAGACATTTATAATTATTAGACAGATATTCCCAAAATATATTTTCGTTTAACCAATTACTAGTTTATAGTAGTTTATCCATTTTATAGGTATTTTATCAGAAAATGTTATTTGGAAGTTATGAATCATTTATAAGAAATGACCAAAGTAAAGTCAAGATTGATATTAGTAAACAATTAGCAATTAAAGGATGCAACAAAACCGATAATAGTTATTTAGCTTTAAGTAGAATCAAATATAAATTTCTGAACAAAAGTTACAAAGCAATCTCTTTCTAGAATTGTTTTTTTTTAAATTCTCTAACTCAAATGTGTTTTTCCGCAAACAACTATTTCTTGTGCTTTGCTATATTGCCAATTGTGTGTAATTGAGAAAAGTTTCTTAAAAGTTATTCTGAATTAAGAACTGAATTTTCATTTTGTTGCACCCTGTTAGTTAAATTAGTAATTACCTCTTCTACCCCTTTTACCTCTTTCACCTAAAATATAAGTTAGTTAAAAAATAGTTAGTAATGTTAATATTGGAACATGATAATAAACTTCTATCTATTTATTTTCCGTACTGACGCAAACTTGCAAAAATGTCTAACAGACTTTGAAATAAGCTTTTTCAATTGTCAGGAATGATAACCGATATAACAGTTTAATGCTTACTGAAATTTTTCTATACTGCCAAAGAGTTACCTTTAAAGTGATTACGTCGTCTAATAAACAATCAGACTGCTTAATTTTCGTATGTTTATATTTTTATAGACGCCATTTAAAATTTCAAATAATAAACTTCTATACCATGTGTAGCGTGATATAAAATATAAATTTTATAAACAATGCATCTATTTTTTCGACGAATCAAAAAAATGCCCATAGCTTTGTTTCGCGGCATATTCCCTTTAAAAGTGAATTAATTTTTACACAGATTTATTTTCACAGTCAAATTTTGAGGCTTTTGTAATTTTCTGCAAAGAATTGGCCTACAAGGAATAACCTTGAAAAAAATTGTGAGAATTCATTCTTCAGTGTTATGTTTGACAAGCAACAAGTGATTATTTAGAGTTGGACATATTTAAGATCTTTTTTTTTTTTTTTTTTTAATATTTCAATATTTTAAGATCTTTGAGTATTGTGTAGTGTATTATGTTAAAAAGTTGCAGCAAACTTTTTTGTGCAAACTTCAAAATAAACTTTTGAGGCTTATCTAAATATATATTTACTTAAATTTTCGTATCTACCAAAGATTTTATATCGTGATTCAGATTTAAACCGTGTAATAACCTTTTTAAATATTGTCCTACAGTAGAAATATTCAAAAATATTTCATTATGACTGCTAATAAATATTTGCTTTTGCTGCTGTAAAAATGACTGCTATGGGATCAAAAAAAAACTATAGAAGTAAAGTACTTTTACTTTCAGATCATTGCATTGTGTGTCAATTCATAGAAAATTAGAATAATTTTTTATGTAAACAATATGACTCCTTCTAGTTTCTAGTTGTTTACTTAAAATGCGATTAACCTTCTAATGTATCATAGCATAAACAAGAAAAAGACTGTCAAACAACAGAAAATAATTATTTCATTAAAGCTATAAAGTATTAAAAACGTGATAAAAGAACTTAGATGATATCATAGAAATTAATCATACATCAAATAATCACTGATTAACGCCATTAATCTTTCAAATTAGTAATAGTTCCTTGTTTTGTTTTTCTTGTTTTGATCTATACACACGAAAGCTTTATATCGCTTTCAAGAGCGGAGTGGGTTAAATACAATAATAGTTTTCCCTATTTTACAAATATCATATTCTATCTATGATACGGTTGTATTGACAGCATGTTGTTATAGTGAACATGAATTTTGAAAAAACTTAAATCAAGTACTCTCAAGGGCAGAATAACCCCCCCCTCCCTTTATTAATTTTTCAACATTTTTCTTTGATAATATTAAATTTCAGATGTTTTTCTAACCTCACTGCTTATTCAGCATCAGAGAGTAACTCCAGTAAGTAGGGCCAGGGCCTATTCTAGCCCAAAAAAAGAGTGTCCAAACATCTGTCGATGCTCCTGCACAAAAATAGTCTAACTACTTTTTTTGAAGAAAATTCTGCTTTAAAAGTCCCCTTTCTCACACTTGGGACCATATCCATTTTATCTAGAATGAGATTTTGAGAGGGCAAATGATTCTTTCTTAGCACAAACCAACGTAGAAACAAATTAATTCAATTAACCTATAATCTAAATCTCATGTTCTAATTACCCTCTTTGTTTATAACTTTCTAAATTTGACTTCCTATCACTTTATTAAAACTACTTCTGTTTTTTCAAGCAATTACTTTTAGCTTAATCTACTAATCCTATTGTTATAAATAAGGGCTTAAAACATTTTGTGTCTCTTCTAAAACTTCATTAATCTAGATACCTACAATTAAGAAGAAATCAATTTTGGTTAATTAAAGTTAAGTTATAATTAGTTGATCTATTTAATATTAAATGAGATATTGCTGTCATGGTAACAACATGCAATCAAATAATATATCATTTCAATAGCTTTAAAAAATGGTACGATGTCAAACTTAATTCCAAAAACTTTGATTTCCTGGATTCAGTTTACGGGGGTTCCTTTTTTATTTTAAAAGCATGACACAAGTAACGTAATATTTGGTATTTAGTTTTTTTGTATCTGCGAAACTAAATTTTGAATAAAAAACTTTACCTTCAAAAGAAAAAAAATTCCTGGATAAGTTGTTTAAACTGGGTTTTTAATAGGTAAAAATGTTGATTCTTAAAAAAAAAATGTATAAAAAATCAATTTCAAAATACCTTTAATTCCAGGTGGGCCACGAATACCTGAAAATAAAAATTAAAATATAGATTAATTATAATTAGGAAAAAAAAAAAAACTAAATCCTTAGCATACACATAAAATATTTACAGATTTGTGAATCCAAACCATTTGAGGTCAGCAATTTTTTTCTATTTATGGTTGGCATTTGCTCTTCTGAGGTTGGCTTTACATCTGTGTTTGCATTTTGCTAACCTGCAGGGTCTTTTTAGGCAAAAATTTTCCTAAATGATTTAGGATGATATGACAGTATAATTTTTTTATGCTTGGCAAGTTCTTACAGGAAACTGGGAGTCTATTGGTAAAAAATGAACTTGCCAACTTAAGATAATTTACTTAATTACAAATAATAACAGTAAAATCAAGTGATTTTATTGAGATAATTGAAATAATTATACATTTATCAGAATGTGGTTAAGGACAATAATGATAAGGCATTGTGACACACCTCTTAAAATATTTTGAGCAATAAAAATTAATTTTAACGAATTCAAAACAATACAAGTAAAATGTAATCAAATGGCTGATTACATGACTGTTGAAACTTAAGGGTCAAAAAATAAAGTTCTACACTAAAAACTTTATATATTTTGCACCTTCCATGTGATCGTAAGCTTAAAAGTTTTGCTCAGAATAAAATTCCCTGGATCCCTTGAATTTCCCCAGAAAAGCTGTCAAAAAGCTAAAATTTAGGGTAAACAGTAAAAACTATCACTTAACTAAGGGAAAATGGAACTTGAGCTTGCGTATTAATGTTTGTTATCGTTTTTACTGTGGTAAACATTATTTCAATTCTGTTTGAAAGACCAAAGTTGACCGTAGACCGAATTGGAAAAAGGCAGAGTGAGTTTTGCCTCTTATGTTAACACCCTGTTCTTATGTTAACACCCTGTAAGTTAGAGTCCTGATTGTCATTGATTAAAATGCAATGCCGAATCATTTGTTGTTTAGACTAAGGTACTTTTAGGCAAAAAAAAGAGAGTTAAAAGAACTAACTCTAACATTATGGTTGCCAAAGGTCATTACAAGACACGTAATAAAAATTGGAAAATGACTTGTGACATAAAATCTCAATTTTAACCAGAACTATTTCTGTGGCTATAAAGTCAAATCAGTATCAAATAATTTCTCTAAAATCTAAGTAATTGACATGCCTATCTTTAACATAAATTTAAACTTTTATAATTCAGGGGGTAATAATATTTATTTGTGAATTATAAAATAAATAAAAAACTTTTTAATCCAATTGCTTATTTTTCATGCTATATCGACATTATGTAACATTATATTGTAATAATGAACAAGGAAGCAATTTCAGAAAGTTTTTGGGGAAATTTGAAATTTGAACTTTAATACTTTCTAATATCCTCTGTATGAGTGTAGGTGTAAGAAAACTTGTTGCAAGATATTTCCCACACTTTCTTCTGTGACAAACTAAAATAAATATTTATATTTCTCATGTTTATGATTGGTTATGAGAAAGTGTAAAGATATTTTAAGGGGAATACATTTTAAACTGACAATAGAAACAATCTCAAAAAGTTATTTTTATTACAAGTAAACAAACTGAACTTTTTATATGTTTTTGCTCTATATTTAACGAAAATGTTTTATTTAAGTGTAAAAAATATATCAGTCATGACAAAATATATTTTCCCTAGGGAAAAATATTTTTTATCTAAAATAATTGGATTTCTTAAAAATAGTAAAATATAGTGTACATGATATTTATTTCATAGAACAGTTTAAATTTCATTAAGTGATTTACAAAATTTACTTATTGATTTAATTATAACAGTTATCTCTCAAAGATATGAAGAAGAAATTCTCACAAATTTATATAATTAACATTTTAAATTGTTACTTGATTAAATCTTTAAAATTATTCTAGAACATTCAGGTTACAAGCTCTATTCTTTGATTTAAATTAAAATTGAGTGAAAAGGACACTTTTTAGAAGATTTATGTCAGGGGCAGTGTTCAAATTCTCTTTGTTGCTAGAATTTATTAAAATAAAAATTAATTGCACAGCTACATTTTGGAAAAACAAGTATTTTTTTGATCACAAGCCTGGCTTTGAAATTCATGCGATCACACTCGCACACCTTGGCACACACCATAAATAATTTAAGAGTGTGTCAGATCATAATATATGATCTATCAACAATACAGTATTTTTCTATGGTACTAAAAATATATCTTTTTAGAAATTTCTTTTCTGGAAATTTAAAAAAACCTGAGGTGAGCTAATAATGTTTTTATACTTTATGTAAACTAACATTATTTGCATAAGATTAACTGACATTTAAAACTAAAGGGGAGGCGTTAAACAAATAATGAAAACTTTAATAACACTTAAACTACAACAACTTATCAGTGATATATCAAAAACATTTAAAAGTATAATGAAATAAAATCTTATTTGCCATCACAAACAATTCCTATTAGAGGAGAGCACAGTATTTCAAATTGGACCTCATTTAGCTAGGCGTGGACACTTTTACATAATGGTGCAGTTATAAAAAACATTAGATTATTTAAAAAACAAATGTCTAAAAGATATTCATTTCTTGCTAATTACTTGTTATTTTTGAAATTCTTTTTAAAAAAACATTATGTTATTATATGTTCAAAGATATAATGATGTTCTAATGTTTTTGAAACCTTTTATAAATATTTTAAAATCAATTTCCTGTATAATATTAATGCTTTTTAAATTCATTTTTGAGTTTATTGGTTTTTGACAGTTATGTTTTTTGAATGAGAACTATAAAAGAGCATACACGTTTATAGTCAATAATATTTTAAGCTATTTATTCAGTATTTAAATTGGCATCATAAGACATGTTTATAAAATGAAAGCATGTGATATTATTTAACAAAATAAAAAACATTGCTTTAAAAAATGTTTAAAAGGATGAGCAATGTAATAGAGTTTTCATCTTTTTAAACAAAATGTTATTCTCTAAGATAAAACTTTTGTCTTGTTCCAACATTTCAGGACTTCCATTAAAGTTTTATAAGGATACTTTAAAACTTGAACTTTAAAGTGACTGTAGTAAGATTTATTTATACTGAATATGAGAACAAGATGGATTTATTTTCTAGCTTGGTTTCAGAAAGCAAAGTTTTTACTAAAGGTATACTTGTCTATTGGAAACAGTCTATTGACCATTGTTGAAACATAAGGGACGATTGATTTCATATGAGAACAACTTAAAAAAGTATTTCCTAGAACAAAAACATTTTTTTTGTTATTTTTTTGTTTGAACAATTTTCCAAACACTGTCGGATGTTGGACAACTGATGACTGAACATATATATGTTTTAGCGCTGTTGACCTGTTCTAAATAAGTCACCTAGTAGATTTGCGATGCAGTTTTGCAAACATATATGAAATAGAAATGTACTGCAAATCACCTTATAGTCTTATAATCATGGAAACTATAAATTACTAGAAAACTCATTAATGATTCAACTACACACATAATCTTATCAGAAAGTATTAATGCGATTGACGTCAATTTGTTTTTAAAATCATTAATCTCTGTATTATTTTATTCACCATGTGATTCGTGAATGAAATTATTGTTTAAATGATGAAAGATACAAAGGAGGTAACCAATAAATCATCTATAAAAAAACCACCGAAAAGAAGCATGATTTCTTTACGTAAAATAAAATGTAAGTTTTACATTCAATAACAATATTGATGTGGCAATGAATGTAGCCAAACATAACTTGATAAAAGAAAAAGTTTACAAAAATTGGCATTATCGTGCACTATGAAGTCGTTAGATGTTTTGGTTAGACTTTAAAACAAATGATAATGATGTGAATTCTCAAGGCTTATTTTAGTATTAGAAATTACGAAATGACTGACAAAAATTGTCAAACCTTTAGGCCTAATACACTTTTCTTATTTTCATTTATGATTTTTGAATACAATACCTCTTTGCGTAGGTGTCATAATATACTTGATAATTAATTGAACTAAATGACATCCAATAACGTCAATTGGTAACATTACTAAAATAACTACATGGCATGCATAAAACTCTCTGAAAAAATGCCAAAACTTCTATAATGTTTTATAAAGACAGAAAAAGATTCTAGTTTCAAAATTTCACTTTCAAACCTATTAGGTAAATATATGAAAATCATTGTTTCCTTTATAAGCTGGTTGCTCAAGTTTTATCAGAAATCAAAAGATGGTGTCATACTAAAAACTTTTCTGTCAATAAGGATAAACTTAGAAATGTTTGTTCATTGCTGGCCTTATTATTGTTGAATTAGTATCACTTTAAATAGTTTATAAATATTATTTTAAAGATTACATACAAGTAGTCAATTTCCATTAAAGTCATAATTAGAGATAGGATGTGCGGGCTTAAAAAACAACAAGAGATAAACTGCCAGTGGACCCACAGAAAGTAATGAAATTGAAAAACAATGTAAATAACAGCAACAGCAAACAAGAATTTCCAGAATGAATTATTTTCCAAATTTTGGACTGAACTTGATCTTTTTTAATGCAGCAAAGGAGCATAATTTGTTAGCGTTCTTTTATTTTCATACTTAATCAAATCTACAAATTTACAATAATGGAAATGAGATATCTTCCAAAATTATGTTTTCGCTTTTCGCACCATGAATGCCAAAAGTATATAACTTTCTAACCTTTTGCAAAATATTTAAAAATCCAATGCTCCGATTTTCAATATATTTACAAAACAACCCTTTTTGGGCCAAAATTGACATTTTGATCCTGTTACTAGGACAACAAGAGTTCTGAACAAAAACCCAGCTCTGTATTTTATTCTTACTTATAATTATGATCTCCTAACACAGTATTAAAAAAAGTGGTCGGTATAATTGATGGAGGGATAAGAATGAATCAATTATTCAGCAAAGCCAAGGGTCCAAAAAGAAACAAGGAATTATATATTGGAATATAAAAAAAATACTGATACTAATAACTGAAGGCATTCAACATAGAAGAAAGAATATGAAAAAACCTATGCAAAAATCAGAACAAAAGCTAATGAACAGATCCTCCCCCAAAACAATACTATGGATGGACAGACAAAAATGAATTTATGTAGCATTAAATTAACTTATGAAAGGTAGAAGGCATACATTCAAACCTTTTGTAGTCATTGTAATCTTTATATACAAAAATGTATATCAATATTGAGAAATTGCACATTGTTTTACTAATAGTAACTTCACACTGAAAGACATAGGAGATTAATTATTTAAGTTAGGCACAAGTTGTTCAATTTTAACTTATTAAAATAGTATTAAAAAAGATATAGTAATACATTAAACTCAATCAAACAGTCTATTTAAATAATGCCTTTAACTTTGAGGCTGTTTTAAAGTTAATTTAAAATATTAGATCTATATACTCAATTAAACTACAGCTTATTAAAAGCTTTGATTTTTAATTAAAACAGAAACATTTATTTTGGGTTAGTGTCTAATGCACCCTGCTAAGTTCAACTCACATTACAATCACAAAAAACTGATTTTTAAAAAAAGAAATTACATAATACAATTTTAATAACTAATTCTTTCATGGTAAGAATTTACCTAAATTTAATTAAAACTGTAGAAGGTGAGTTTGAACTGCAGTATTGAGACAGATTTTTTACCAGTCATTTGACTTTTAAATAAAGATTGATAAAAAATATCATTTTTGTTCTAGATAACTAATTTCGGTCATCCTCATAACGCAGTCAGAATGCTAAATATACTAGTCTTTAAAACCAAGTAGAGACATAAAACAACACATAAAAATATCCGGAAATCTGAAAAAATCCAAAAATAGATGATCTATGAACATGTGACAAAGAAAGAAAATAGTTTAGCAAAACAGAAAGTCAAAGAAAAAATTATTGAAATATATTAAAATGGATAGAGCCTTATTCTCCTGTGGATTTGATTAGTAGTAGTGATTACAACTTATTTGATAAAGCAGAGAGACAATTAACTTCTTTATGATTGGTAATTAAATCAGGTTGTTAGAAAGCAATGTATTGGTTAGCAAATTAGATGAACAGCATACTAATATAAATTTTAATGGATTTTTAATATCAAGGAAAGAAATTTTTTTTCCCATGATCAGAATACTAAAGTGATACAATAAATTCTGATAAATATTAATTTTTGTCTTCTTTTTCTAAAATCAAGTTTACCATAATAAGTCAAAAGGCTTTCTTTTGATAAATACCAAAAGTTTAAAAAAGAACTAAGCATGGCTGCAAACCAAGACATTATGCAAATCAATATTTACCAAAATGAACATTTGAAATGAGATTTTCAGAAATACTTCTCTATAATTAAAGGATTTTTTTTTGAAAAATCGGCCTTAAAGAAATCCCTCCTGCATTGTTAATATTGAGATTTCATAATAATAGATATGTCAAGCCTTCTCAAACAAGACACATAACTATCCAGGTAGATATATAAACAGTATCGATCAATCAGACAGACACATATCCAGTGGTACAAGGATAAAATTTAAACATATTTATGTAAACATATTTATCAATATCAATATTATCAATATTTCCATTACATGGTTTCAGTGCAATATTTAAACGAACTCAGTGGTGTAGCATAACAGTAGTTTGAGAGAAAAGGAAGACTTTTGGAAAATCATATGATTTGCTTTAACTTCTTTACTTTAGTATTTTTAAAGCCTTCTTGCTAGTCTGATAAGAAGTGCAGAAAACAAAGCTTTAACTTCTTTACTTTAGAATTTGTTTTGAATTGACAATTGACAACATAAAGCCGACCTCAAAACAGCCAATGCTGTTCTTAAAACAACCATTGCTGACGTCAAATACCAGAAATTGCTGACCTCAAAAGATATGGATTCAAAATACTGAACTAGAAATATGCTAATTACTTTGAAAACTAGACAAGATATATTGATTTTTCCATTGAGCAGATCAAAAAATCATTTTTTTGCTAGTTTGACTGCTGCTAGTTCTCCTTATGATACATTTATCAACTCAACATGATTACTCAAACAAAAGAAGAGAACAAGTTAACTCCTAAAATAAGTGAAATAATATATGTGAATTTAATATAATAATAATTTCAATCAATTCAGTATAAGTTATAAATTCTATATATAGAGATATGCAGAAATTTGGCTGGAGGGGGATTCGAACCCACAACCTTCTTGTTAGATCCGCGACGCTCTAACCAACTGAGCTAACTGACCAATATCAACTTAAGTAACTTATGTCACATTAAGTGAATACTGCACGATGCACACCACAACCGGCAGTTTGAATACCTCTATTCCAGATTTCTGCACGACGGGGAAGGGGAACTACCAGACATCAGAGGAAGTCATTAACAACTGTAAACCTTGTAAATCCTAAGATGATCATCTATTCAAGATCAGTGGTGAAACATAAGGTTGTTTAGCACTCATCCAAAATTGCTTTTTAAAACATTGTTTAGGTGGAAAAGCACTGCTTTTGGTCAAGAAAACTAATTTTCTAGTCATCCCCATAAGAAATCAGTTGTCCTGTACTGCCAAACGACCCTTATGTTTCAACACTGAAGAGGACAAAATTTTCATTTTAAGTTCCTCATTAATGAGAAAGGTAAAACGATTAAGAATTTCAGATAATAAGTACTATAAGTAGAAATTATCCTACCTAAACAAGTGCAGTTTGTACTATTGGACAGCAGTAGACTACCATAATTTATTTCAGGTTCTTCATATACAGGTTGTTTCGGTTTCTTCTCAACCTAAAACAAGTGAAATATTAAATTACATACGATGCAACTTGTCCTGTCAGTGTCTTTTCAGGGAAGCAATCACTCTCCTCCTCATTTCTCTTCTTAATTAAAAAAAATATGGCCTAAACTTTGTAGGAGAGTGAAGTCATTCTCCTGGCCATTTTCAAAAGAAGAAGGCTGGTGTCTTACAATCTTGAGAGAATATTGTAAAAAGTAACCCATGGATGAAATTTGACTTCTTTATAACTGGATTTTAAAATGCAGTTTTTTGTCGTGATCATGTGATTAAAACGATCTGGAAATTTTGAAGCGACAGGCAGTATACATAGGTTAAACTAAAGACCATACAA
>JAYJMI010699836.1:0-14220 GCA_036873855.1 Sarsia tubulosa
CTATTTGTCAAATAGCTGTATAAAAATGATAAAGAGTGGTGGTCAAATCCATACGCATCTAGTTTCGCTATTAATAAATCATGGGAAATGCAGTCAAAGGCTTTAGACAAATCTGTTAGTAAAACACCAAAATATTTTTTGTTATCTATGGCTAGTTTCCATTTTCTATCAATAATAAAAGACATTGTTGAGTTTTAAAACCTTTTCTAAAACTATATTGGTGACTCGAAAGATTGATAGGTTGCTTAATTACTAGGACTTAATTGATATGTTAAGCTTTGGACTAAGCAGAGAGCATAGAAACGAAAATGAAACCTTTTTATCTAATCGAAATTATTTCTAGATGAAAGTCAATTGAAATCAGATGAAATTAAAGTTGGATCAAAAGATATTCCATTTAGAAGAAGACGCAAATAAGGCAAATGAAGGAGAAGACGAGAAGAGTAAAACAATAACAACTGCACTATAAACCACTTTACCATTTAGTTTAACTTTTTATATTATGCAACTATATTTACCTAAAAACGTTTTATAAAAGGAGTAGTTACTTTTTATATAATGTTTTTTTATCTTTGTAGTATTTAATGATTTCTTTTATAAACGTTACTTACCTAAATATAGAGCGTGTTGTGAAATTTCTTACACCCCTGCCTCTGTTCCCCAGCCAGATTCGCTTCAATGAAATCCCCAGTGAATATAAATTTTTTTTTGGTTCCCGGGTAAAATTTTGAACAAATATGTATCCCCGGTCAACTTTTTATCAAAATGTATTTCCAATAAAAAGTTCCTTTGATATATGACTTCCTAGGTGAAAATTGCACAAATTATGAATAACGTTCTTCCCATACTTTTTAACTACCCCAGTGAAAAAAGAAAGCAATTTTCTCTCCCCAGCACATTTTTGGAGTGAAAAAAAACCATTAGGATTTTGAGGACTTGCCGGGCACAGAGGCAGGGGTGTTTTCTTGATACAAGCAAAACTATTTAACGACATGTGTGGTAACGAAAACTTCTGACACTATTTCTAGGTTCTATTGTGATATAATACTCTCGAATTTCCAGTTCTTTAAAAGCCTAGGATTTATACATGAGCTGTAAATGAATTCCTATCTTATCTACACTCCTTGCATGTACTAACAAAATAGACAAAATTAGTTTTCAACTGTTTTATTTGGTATGTTTCTAGTGGCACAGTACAACGATCATAAATAAAATTACATGTCTAATCTTATTTACCTTTATCTTGATTCACCTCTTACTGCTTCTTCAATTTATCTTTAAAAACCCATGCGAATCATTTTGGGAAAAGGTGAAATTGAAGAGGCAGTCTTTTGATAAAGATACTTATAGCCTGTCGACATGAATGAGATCATAAAACGATGCTGAATTTACAAGATAATAAAGCAAAAACTCCTGTTGCTATGATAAAAAAGTTTCTTCTTTTGAGAGCGTTACTATGTTGTCATTCGCATTAACTACTACTCTACCAATTCTCATACATTTATCTGATGTTCACACACTCACATTGATCGTACATAAAATGAAAGAAAAAGCTATGTCAATTAAGATGGAACATTACATTTTAAAAGTTACCGATATAAATTCTATAACACGACAGAGCTAAACTGCACTGTGAGACTGAGATACCAAGAAAGAACTAAAATGTTACGCAATTTATAATAAGTCTCATAAGGTTGTGCACGTGCAACCTCGTTATAAGAACCGAAAGGAAAAACAATTCCGACTTTATTCTTCGTTCGATGTTGGAAATGAAAAGTATAGGCTTGCAAAAGAAAGTGAGGATGACTTTAGTTTTTCATCTTATTATTCTTATCCTGACCGCTAGTAGCTTAGTCAATATTGTCTCAAGATATCTAAGATATATTCAGGAACTGAAGCATCAGCTGGATACAAGGGCTAGAAATTTGGATGTTACTCTTCAACTTTTATCCTTTTACATTGTGTCCAAAAATATTACTTTTTATAACTTTAAGTTGAAGCAAATTTATCGGAAAAATATTATACAATTAGAAAGAAAATTTTATTTGTTTTCCGAAAATGTATAATTTGTTGTTGTTTTGTAACTAGCTTTTAAGTTATGAGGCATTTCGTCGCCTAATTAAGTCGCTAAATTTTTAAAAGTCTATTATAAACATTTTAATTACTTTTGAAAGCTTTGTTTCATATCATGCTTTTTTGTTGTTATTAATTGCATTACAAAACATTTTTTCTCAAAAATAATCTGTTGCTTTTTTTAACCCTATTCGTACCTAGAAAACCTCGAAACTATTTAAGGAAGCTCTTAGATAATGTATGAATTTTAATATTTATGATTTAGACACTTTATTGCATTTACTGCGAAATTTTAGCACGGTTGGCCTACCAGAATCAAAATTATACCTGTTTTGTGCAAGAATGGTATCAATTTTTCCATATTTTATATTGAAGTTTAGAAAAATCCAAATAGTCGTAACTTTTTTATACTTGTTTAATCTTTATAAAACTTTCACAAAATGGTTAATGCATAGATACAATTTGACAAAATATGTTTTATATGATGTGACTTTTTTGCCGTAGTCATTTTTTCATTTTTACGACTTTTTATGACATGGTAAGATGGACTTCTGTTCAATTTTTTTTGAAAGGATACTGTAAACTAAAAAGAACATTCCTTTACCTTCCATTTAGAGAAAAATTCATGTTAAAATCTTTATCCTACCAAAAGGAATGACGCATTTTGTAACACATATGATGATGTCATCGAGGGTGCAAAATTTCATGTTCCTAGCTTTTATAACTTCTGAGATCTCAAGATGGGGGGCGAAATCCATACCCCCGGTGAAAGATATTTTCCAAAATCCCGGTATGAATAGGGTTAATGACTTTCTTTGTTTTATATTTTTAAGTTTGATAGTTTCTTTTGTAATTCTTTGTAATAATTGACTTTTAAATCTTAAGAGAACTAATAAAGAGCAAAAATCCCTTTTAACTTAAAAATTACTTAGTCAAATAGAACAAATTATGCATCTTTTAAAAGACATCTTTTTTTCTAATGTCATTCTTTTTTCGAAATTGTTGCTTTGATAAAAGTTATAAAACTCAAAAACACCCAACCTCAATCCCAGGACTTCTTATTCAAATATCCGTTCGTGAAAGAATACGCTCTGGCGACGAGAATGGGAAACACCGTATAGAAACTATCGGTAGTAATAATTGTTTTCTATTCATAAGTTAATCAGTTTCTGTTATGAAACTTAAGTACCAGAGGTGCAACTCGAAAACTGAATAGATAATTATAAAATAATAAAGTTTATCAACTTTCCTTTCCCTGTCTTACTTTTACTTTTACTTTTAAGATGTACTTACTCCTGAAATCTTATAAAAACTTATTGTGAAGAATTTATTTTCGAGATTTCGAGATTTTCGATTCCAAAAGTAGCATAATCCACGAAATATATATTTTCGCGATTAAGGTCACGAATGGGGTCCTTTATTTGTGTGGAAACTATAGTATTTACTTGCTTATATTGATAAAGTTTTGGTAGTAGCTAAATCAAGTCTAAATATAGCTATGATTCTAACTTAAGGCAAGGAATGTTATCCGTTAATTTCTAAAACGACGGCAGCAATTTTTAAGCACATTTTTTTGATATCTAAGCCAAATAATGGTATGTGACGTCATGATAACATCAAAAAGATTTTTTGAAAAAAAGTTGTTCAGAAAGTTTATATCTATAATTTAACGCTACCTCAATAAAGCAAAATTTCCATATTTTTTTCTGAAAAAATGAGTTTCTTTCTTTTCATGTTTCTTTCATTAAATATTAGGATTAAAAGTACTCTAGCAACTTAACCATAGCACGAAACCACTAACCATAGCTTCAAATTAAAACTTATTATCAGTAACTTTTTGACATTTTGGCAAATGTTGACGTCACGTGACGTATTAGGGCCAAGATAGTTGGAAGTAAATAAAGGTGGCACATTTCATCTCAAGAAGTTTAACAGATCACAAGTAAAAAAAATCAAAACTTTATAAAAAAAGCTTAATGGCTTCTTCACTTCTATTGTTTAGTTAATTTATAATGAAAATAACTGCCTATAGAAATGGAACAAATTTTCCCAGGAGACTCCGAAAGTAATCATTCATTTAGGTTTCAGTGAAGTATGTTATAAAAAGGATATTTTTTTTTTTTGAAAATTACGTGCATAAGTACCTTAAAACATTAAGGCAGTCAGCTGCAACTGTAGTAACTACTTAGTCCGAGTCCTGCTAATGAACGTCGAACCGCACCTTTGTTGCTAGGCAACTATAGGAACAAAGTGTTTCCCTTGGCAGATTGGATGGTACGGCATATTTTCCCGGCCGAGTATTGAACCGGAGTCGCTAGTTTGAATGAAGAATATGTTATTATTACGCCACACCACTAAAATGTGACACTAAATAAATGCAAGTGCCAAAAAACTACTAGTATTTTATCTTGTTCACTCGGAATAGAATGAATACAGATTTTGTTTTATTACTATTTTATTAAAATTAATAATATATTTCTTATACTACATTTAAATATCGTTTCTTCCTTCATTTGTTTAAGAATATTACAACCCGCATCAACGTTAACTACTTGCGTTAAAAATAATCGAAAGAAGCAATTTTGCAAAAAAATTCATCATTGTAGGAAAGACACATAAAGATGAACTTTTCTGACCTTAATTGTGGACTAACTTTGCCACGTCTTTCCTTTTTTACGATACACAAGTTATATGATTTAATATGCGGGATATTTTATTTCATAAAAAGGTAACATATAATTCCTACTAAATACTTAATATACTTTGTTCTATAACTTTTTTTAAAATACATGTTTTCCTATTAGACAGTTATGTTAATATTCATTGGCTTTAAGTAGACTTTAGGTACCATTCGTGGACCCACGATGAACGCCTTTATTGAGCCTCCTGTCCACTGGAATTACAGTAAAGAAGAGCATAAATTTCTCTTGCAAACTACATAATATACGTTACAATCATTTAATTTTTATAATGTAAAACAATTGCACTAATAAGTATTGCATATCTTAAAGCGACAAAATTAACCGGCATGATTTTGTTTATGTTTATATATTTCTCCGCTTCGTCAAAATATATTTCAAAATTCTCTTTCGGTTTATGTTTTTTTTTTACTTTGTTATAACATTTTAATAAAAGAACACGTGTTAAGTTTCATAAATTTAATCCATGTTTATATTCCGTTTTTTAAGTTCTTTTTAGTTTTCAGTTATTTCCCTTTGAACATCACTGGGTATTATTTCCTGTTTTAATTATTATTAGATTAAAAATAAAAGTGTTGTAAATTCAGTTTCTTATTTTAAAACCTTGAATCAAAATATTTAAATCAATTATGTAGCGTAGTTAATCATCGCAAAAAATTCTTAAAAATACCCTTTAAAGTGGATGAAAAGGCTGATGCAAATATTCTTATTCCTGATTTAACTAAATTCTCGAAAAGACACAAAAGTATAGAGAGCACACCCGTAATCTATAGCTGAATTTCCACTCAACTCTTACTCTTTTTCCACCCACTTTTTAGCAACTCAAAATCATCCTCATTTAAACTGAAATTTAATGTTTCTTTCACTGTTAGTATATGTTCAATCAACTTTCAATTTCATCTTCTTCTTCTTCTTCTTCACTGTTTTCATCAGGGGAATCTTCTGGCATATCTATATTTTCTGGTGATTCACTATTCTGCATTGTTTTTATGACTTTTTCCTTTCTTGGTGAAGACTCTGCTTCTGAATGATAGCTTAAAGAACGCCTTGTGTTGTTTTGTTTTGGTTTGTTTTTTTCAAAACTCCACTGTGCAATACAGTAATCGTTTTCACCGCATGTAATCAATTTCTTGTCATCGAGGGTAAACAAAACTTTTGAAATTCCAGAACTGTTGATGTTGGTCTCGTTGTAGAGTGGCTAAAAAGAATGAATTATATGTTAATTTTTAGAAATTCCGTAAAGTATTTAATTTCGCATATGTTTTTAAATGATAGTGCAAAACACTCCTGTTTGCAATTGTAATAGCTTTAACCCTATTATGGATGGGGGTAGGGGGTGGTGGTAGCCCATCAGATTTTCTTAAATATTGAAAAAACTAGCCAAGCCTTAACTTTTCACTGAAAATAAAATATTTTTAGACATTTCCTTAAAAAATATATGCACTTTTGAAAAAATTTAATCCGAGGGGCTTTAACGTTTTTATCAATAAATCGAGTTCTGCAAATGGAAATACAAAAATATTTTGTCACAATAATAACTTTGGAAACACAAACGCATCAAACTCCATTATTCATAAATACGTCATGTGACGTCAAAATTTGCAAAAATGATAGCAAATTGTTTATAAAAGTGCTGACGTCATCAATTTTAAATTTCCTTAAATTGTTTTCGATAACATACTAGTACATCTATAATTCCTGAAAATTTCAAGTTGTTTCAAGATATATTTAGGTTGCTAGAATATTTTTAAGCCCAATTTTTAGCGAAAATTGCCTTTTTTTCAGGAGAAACATAAAAATTACCTTTTTGTACAGTATAGTATAGTATAGTATAGAGCACCAAAATTTGTAAGTAGCTTTATGTTATAGAAATAAACTTTCTGAATTATTATTTTTTAGCAACTGGTTCTGATTTTATAACTGTCTCAAATTTAATCCTATTTTTTATTTTTTTTGCAGAAAATGCTGACCAAAGGAAACGTTTTGTTTTTTAGGAATTAATGGATATTAGAAGTAATCATGCAAAAAATCAGACTCGTAGAGCTATTTAGGTTCTTGAGTTAGTATGGGGTTAGCTACTAAATTTAAAGTCTGGGAAAGTTTTTTTGATACCACGTGAGAAAATGACTACAGCTTAAAAATTCTTAAAAAGAAAACATTGCTTGTTATCTATTTTTTATTCCTTCTAGTTCTCCCCCCCTTCTTTTGTTACCTTCAAGGGTCCTTACTTAATCAACTGTTTTGGTCAAAAAACTAATTCCTATTGGAACTTTTAGAAAGAAAGATTTCCACTTCAAAAGTGTCCTGTGAAAATTTGAACCAATTTCTATGTTTTTGACATATTCAAATTTCAAATTCGTCAAACAAAATAAACCAAGAAGCCATTGAGTTTATTTTTAGCAGCTTTATTGACTTCCAGCTGCTTTTTACAATACATACATTTCAGTTTATATTTCACAAAAAGATTTTACATGAGTAAAATAATAAATAATAAAAACAAAACAATAAATATTTCTAACCATGTCGATACTTGCTGGGTAGCGGTATAGTCGGATATCGCCCATGGTAGTCCCTGCACATAACAATTTGTTATTACTAGATACAGCAGCAGTTGGAAACAAAACTTCTTTCTCTGGTGTTTTCCAAATACCTAAAGTAATAAGGGATATAAATTGGATCCCCGGCAACTGATATTTTTAATCAATTGATGGCACTTTCAACTTGAGTCGAAAATAGGCCGTATTGTAAAACATTGCAAATGTATTTCTATAGTCTCAGCTCTTTCCATGACGAATAACAAAAAAATCATCTTTATAACAGCATTTGTACCAAAAAATCAACTTTGAACTCTTAATGCAGCAAATGAGCAGAATTTTGAAGAAACTTCTAAATCAATTATTTTACTATTGGAATACGAAATATCAATCTCGAACGAGAAATTTAATTTTTTGACCTCAAATGGCTCGCAAACAATAATTTTCAATAAAGAATAAAATTTTAATAAAGATTTCACAAAAACTATTTCAATAAATCACCTCTTAAGCATGGTTTCCATATAATTTGAAAGGTCGCACAACTCCACGACGGCGACGTTGAAGCTACTGCAGTGTAACTGAGTTTAATGAGAGTCGCACGACAGTCGCAGATATAGAATTGATTCTATACCTGCAACAGTTTTGTAGGGATGTTTGCACGACTGTCGCGCAACACCTTTTTTTCTATATGGGAACCAAGCTTTAGGTGTAAAAACTACAATTTTATATTTTTTTCGCTAATATACCCTTTGTTAATATATAACTATTAAAATACAAATAATCTTTTTACTGACAATATTTACTCCATAGTATACAATACTTAATTGCAGTAGTAAATTTAGAGATTTGGATCCAATTCTAAGTGGGTAAAAATTAAAATAACAACAAAGATGGGGTGCAATATGATGAACCAATAGGATCTGTTTAACTATTTATCTAATATCATTTTAGAGACTTTCTAAATGAGCTATAAGTTTTATTTAAGGAAGCACAATGGGAATCTGGTCTTTTGACTTGTTTTTTCTCATCCCTGCTGCCACCCTGCTCCTTTTTCCAAATTTTTATTGTTTCAGATTTTTAATGGTTTTATATTTTTAATATATATAATATTTTATATTAGTAATATGAATTACTTGGGCTTTACACTGTGTTTCACGTCTTATCAGGACGATCTTCCGTGAAACACAGTGTAAGGCCCAAGTAATTCATATTACTTATATAAAGCTCTATTATTATGATATTGAGCACTCTAAAATAACTGTGCAATCTTTTACACATTGTGTAATATTTTATATGTTAATTTATTATTATTTTTAACATTTTCTGTTTGTTGATTTTAAATTGTATTATGTTACCATAAAAAAAAACTTACTTACTTACTACTTACTTACTTACTTAAATATTAAAGCTTTATATATATACCTGCTGTAGAGTAATGTAGAGCTGTTGTGTGGGAGTCATATATGATATCTCTTATTACGTGAGGCCGACGTTCCTCTTGATTATGGTAAACATTAAAGTAACCAATGTCGTATGTTGATGTGACGTATCTGAAATGTGTACCACTTGATGCCCAGTCTATTGAAACTATTGATTCACGAACAGGCTGATAAAAATAAAATTAAACATCATGATTTGTGTTTTTAGCAAGCTTCTTAAAACAAATTTTAGTAATTTTTTGTTACTGAATTGAAATGATGTATGAAGACAACTTTTTTTAGACAACTAATCAAAAAGAAACACCTCCTATTGAGCATCGAAAGTATCTTAATCCTAAAGAGTCTGGGTTTTTAAAGTGTAGTTTTGTATGGGGGGATCGATTCTGAAATAATGCAGATTCTTCTTCCAAAACGTCAATCGCCTTGAAATTTTAAGAAGAACTCGTCTAATACATACACAATAAAAGTCAAAATACACACAGGGGGTAACACAGGAAGTTTTTAAAATATTTTTAAAAAATCGGAGATGGGCAGACTTTTTAGGATTAAGAGAAAATATTTTACAATCAATAAACGATTTTTCTTTTTTTACAAAATTTTATCAATATCAGCAAAAAATACTGTAGTTTCGAATTATGCTAATTTAGATTCCTCGATAGCGAAAATAAATTCTGCGATAATATCTTCCTGTGAAAATTTCTTCCCTCAAGGTACTTATCATATTGACAATTCTTTAATGGAAGATAATGCTTTTACGGTACACTTGATTATGCAAAATACTTTTAAAGAATGTTATAAAATTCAATGATAATTAAAACATAAACTAAATTTATAACTTACTTTACACATTGTCTGGAAACTGTAGCCTGCCCCATCATCATATACATTATATAAGCACAGGCTACCTTTTTCTGTTCCTACAGCTAACATTTTGCCATTAGGTGAAAAAATTACACAAGTGACTTTAGACTGATCAGTTTCAAATGATTCGATTTGATTTGAACCAAGTGTTTCTATAACAATCCATAAACCGGAGCTTGTTCCGATAACAATAATATCACCGGTCGGGTAGAAAGTTGCAGCGGTACACGAATAATCAAATTTCAATCTCCATATATCTGCATGAGAATCAATCGATTTCAAGCTAGCAAATGAATCTTGTCCCGCTAATAATATGAAATTATCTTTAGGACTGATAGCCATTGATGTTAATTGATCTGAGGTTGCACTTACTAAGCATTCAAACTCACTTCCCATTGTCCCGTATAAAATTGTATTCATGCTTGTTCCAAGGAATAGTTTCATTTGTGAAAAATCTGTACCAACAAATCCGGGTTTAAACGGGGCAATTGCAACAATACCACCGTATTCTTCCGACATAACAGCCTCACTGACAGTCGGTATTATTTCGTTACAGTCTATCAATGTTAACATCCGGTCTGATCCCCCGCCGGTTAGTATATGTTCACCGGATAAAAGTTGGATAATAATTATACTACCAGTGTGTTTCGTTTTGATGATGTTGTGAGTTTTAGGTTCATTTTTTTGCCAGAAATGAATAAAAGCATTTGAATCTCCAGTAATTAATTCATTTTTAGAGTTGTACCCTAGACAGGTAACATATTCAGGAACTTGATAGCCTTCGAAAACACCAATATCATATGAGGCTATATCTCCGGACACATCCCAAAAGTAAACATGTTGTTTACCACACGAAACAACACGATCGCTTTCAGCGGGATCAAACACACAGGCTAAATCAATTTCTTTATATGATTCACTTTTAGATAAAACACTAGCCTCTTGCCAGTCCCATACACATAAACTCCATTCGTCTCCAGTGGTTGAAATGGTTGCTAACTTCACACCGTTATCAGCCTGTGCAAAAAACAACAACAATATAATTTTTACTATTTTAGAGGGGAAATAAATTTATCAAAGTATAAAACTAGTAGAATAATAGTAAACCTTATATGTTAACTGATATTCAGCATTTTAGACGTATATATACTAAAGACAAGTGCAGGTTTAACCCAAAAAATACCATACTATAATTTTGTCGCTATTTTGTTAAATTTCAAAAGGGCATATTCGAAGCACTGAACGGTTTTTTCCCAACACTATCAATATTTATTATTACCTGTGAAAAAGCTAAGCATTCAATTGAAAGATCAACTTCATCAAACGATAACACCTTTAATGTCAACAATGATTTTGAGTCCCATATTCGAACGTGTTCATACATATCAAATTCCTCCCCACCTCCTGATACCTGGGCGCTAGCAAAAATCCATGAGTTTGGATGTTGAATCATACACCGGATTTCATCCGTATGTTCAGTATAGAAACGTTGTTCTTTATTGTTGTTGTCGTAAATAACAATCACTTTTGCTACAAAATACACGACTTCTTCCGATGGTAATATAAACAGATTATTACGGCAATTTTTACCATTATATCCGTATCTGAAATGATATTTGTTAAGGAGAAATTTGTTGGCTAATAAATTATAGAGTTTAATGTTTTTTAGTTATTTATGTAAATAGAGTCGAGTACAAAAAGTAGAAAGTAGTAGAAAAATAAATAACAGTTTGATAAAATTAGAAATAACACCTTAGGAATATAGTTTCAGAAAAATATCTTATAACGCCTTAAGATAGTACTAACAACCAAACAAATACAACAAAATAAAAATAAAAACAGTGATAACAGAATAAAAAGTGACTAATCATCATAAAAGATACATCCATTCTAGATTTAACTTTTCTTGTGGTGGTAGATCTGATTGTTTATGGAAAGGATCACGTTTTTCGAATGCTGCTGGTTCGAATTGATGGTATTTACCCATTACCTCCACATCAATCATCTTAGATGCTAAAAAGAAAAGTTTGACAGTAAATAATTGAGTTTAAGATGTCATATTTATGGTTTGTGTTTATGTCGAAGAAAACCTAGTTTGATCGATATTTTTTTGGCGTTCATAATTGATTTAATAATTATTTTCAACGGCAAATAGTTTTAGTTGTTAAAGTAATGAAAGAGCGATTCTCGAATAAGTTTTGCCTTTAATTTAAAAAGTTTTAGTATGATTGATTTTTTTTTCAAAATATTGGAACTGGAGATACGTATACACTAATGGAATAAGTAGAATAAGGTTTTGGATGACATCTTGTATCTAATGACAGACAAATCTTATAACCAAACACTTTTTCAACACAATTTACGGTTCTTACTCGATAAAAAATTGTACGAAATCAGATTTACAAAAAAATGTAATACAAACAATCATAATGCATTTCCAATAGAGACTTCTATAGTGCAGCACTTTTTTGGTTTGCATCGTTTTTTTATATTCGATTATAAATTTTTGTTTGACTGATTTTAGTGAAAAAATATTAAATTTACAGATACATCAAAATTTATTGAGAATCTAAGGTACTTATGCACGCAATTTTCAAAAAACAAATAACCTATTTAAAAGTAGAAGTAACAAGGAAAAAGTGTGCTAAATATCCCATTATATAGCTTATCTTCCTGTTTAACCATAAATCAGTTTAACACTTTTCATACTTTATAATAAAAGACTGGGAACGATAATAATATGAATATTTTTTACTAGACTTTTAGATATTTTTAGAAAAACTCAATTAACCGGATATGAATATAACAAAAGACTCGAGTATTGAAAATATCTAACTGAATTGTTTCTTTTTGGTGATTCTTTCGTGTAAATAGTGCTTGTTTTGAATTTGTCCAGGAATAACGTTTTAGTTATTTTGTTAACTTAATGGAACAAGGTAAGGACTTACTAAGTATAGGTTACTAATAACTAGTTTTACTATATAGTGAGATAGAAGAAAAATTGTTCTTGATAAATAATTTATTCATAATTTTTGATGTGTAAAAAAGCGTTGTATAAAAACATTCTAATATTTTATTTTTAAAATAACGACTAATCTAGTCTGGAAAATTTACTTTAGATTTTTTTTTGCCAAAAATAAAAACACTTACTTTGAAGCTACACATAGAAAATGTCTCTAAAAGATTTTCTAGATGCTTAGCTAATAAAAATAGGGGGTAAAATATCCGCACCCAAATTTGAGATTACGTGCATAAGTACCTATAACTACAATCCTTTTAAAAAATATTTGAAGCAAATAATATGTAATAGCTCTGACAAAAATTAGAATTAGGCATACTGAAGATCAAGTATGCATTGTTGTGATTTCGTGATCCTAAGATCATGACCAACGTAATATTACGGATTGTTATCAATAATTAAATGGTTACACTTAAATTATTATCACACTTGTATTGAATTCAAAAATGGAAAAAATTCCAAAATGGCAAAATATTTTGGCAAAGATTAGAGATTTAGAGATTTGCAAAAAGAATTTCCAGTTATTTGAATTTAACATTATAGTGCCATGAATTTAGTCTAAACTATTTAATATTTGAATGATATATAATTCTTTCACTCGCGTTACGTTTTCAAGTTGTCAATTAGATTTAATTTTAAATATTTATGGTGAATATCTCGTTGAATTTGCCCATAGACTTACTTGCATGTCAAGTTATGTATACATTAAACCATAGTTACAATTTAGTTGTATGACGTTGTATTACTATTTTAGTGATTCTGTAAAAATACGATATATTAAGTTTGAACAGTTAGTTACAAGCATTAGGATGCTATTTTCAAAGCTACTAAATTTGGTTTGAAGCTATTCCCGCATTCCCTCCTTTTCATTCTTTTTATACGAAAGTTTTTTCAATGTTATGTAATGTTTGAAGCTCGATGTTTGATAATAAATTTTCGCGGAAAATGTTTTCGCAATCTATCACCAAAATCGCAAAAAAAAATATTTTAAAAATTTAATCAGGAACTAAATATTGTAGTTTTCACAAAAGTAAGGGATATTCATCATCGCAAAAATAAACTACGCGAATTACGTTACTTTTAACGACCTTGATAGTGGAAATGGCGAAAAAGTTTTGTTTTTTTCAACTCCCTAAAGCTATAACATCGATATTTCTTGGAAAATATATTTTCAAAGTGTTACTAATGACTTAGCTTCAATAAAGTGTCCTCGAAATTGATTGTAGATTATATATTATAATCATGAATTTGATTTTTCAATTTGTATATTTTTCATGAAGTAAATTGACAAAAATTAAAAAATCCAATTATTGTTTTATAAAACTATTCAGAATTTTTTTTTTGATGAAAATTAGGAGGAACAGAATAAACGATAAAATAAGAGCAGAGTAACACGAGAAATTAACTTAACTTGTTTTTTGTTTTTTTATATAGTATATTAAAAGTATATCTATTTCGGAAAAGGCATGCTGTTATAACTTTATGCTGATATTACTTTACTTACTTACTTACTTACTGAATTACTTACTTACTTACTTACTTACTTACTTACTTACTTACTTACTTACTTACTTACTTACTTACTTACTTACTTA
>JAYJMI010699947.1:0-14211 GCA_036873855.1 Sarsia tubulosa
CTGCTCATTTGCTGCATGATGAGGTCAAAATGTTATTTTTTTGACACAAATGTTTCTATAAAGATGTAATTTTTGTGTTTTCTTCGAGGAAAGAGCTGATGATTCGCTATATGTATACATTTGCATTGTTTTACAATACTGCTCATTTTCTGCATGATAGTGCCATTTGATAAAAATATCAGTTACCAGGGATCCACTGGCAATCTATCCCTTGTTTGGAGTTGTTCTTGAGAAAAAAAAACTCTCAGTAAATAAATAAGTGAATATATTCAAAATAATTCAAATCATAATCAATAGCATTTCTATTTTTTAGTGGCATGCCCAAGAAGCGAATGAGCAGCTTTCAGAAAAGGAAAAAAGAAGAACTTGTGAAGTTGAGAAAGTTAAATGTCGATGAGCTTTTATGTTTACCTACATTTAAAGAGACTCAACAAATTCAAAGTATTATTTCAGTCATTGTTCCTGTTAGTTCTATAAATGTTTCTGCACCGACAACCAGTGTATCTACCATACCAAGTCTTTCTATGTTGGCCAGTATTTCTACATCAAGCAGTGTTATGTTGGTCACCAGCGCTCCTATAGCAACCAGTGTTCCTATAGCAACCAGTACTTCTTCTGCCGCCATTGTTTCAATCAGTGTGGCTTCATATACGCCAAGTATAATAAAATCACAAAGTGAAATTTTGTTCTCCGTCAGTACCAGCAGCTCAATTGTATCAACTGTATCCACTACACAAAGTTCTTTAGTGACAGTGTGCCCGAAAATAGTTTCTACTTATTCAACTTGTGCTACAAATGTGTCTGCAATATCTTGCTTTAGCCCTACGAATATTTATAACACAGCCCAATCTACAACCAAAGTAGCAAATGATTTACCAAATCAGAAAACAAACAGTGGTTTGGTTAATTCATTTGATGAAATTCAGTCCAACAATGCTTTGTCACCTTATAAGACTCAATACCCAGCATATGATCATTTCAACGGTGGAAATATGAACGTAAGTCAAACGAATTATCATCAAGAAACGGCAGTCATGGATCAAGATGTGTCTGAGGAAAATTACAATCTTTTTAGAATAATGAATCTTAATAAAGATACAATAGAATATAAAGCTATCGCTTATTTACAAATTTATACATACAAAAACATATGTGAATACTACCCAACTATGGAAAGATATATAAACAAAACTGTTGAATTTGTCAGTGACAATGACAAAGCTTTCTTTCTTTCACAAAAACTTGTTTTAAACATTCCACCTTTAATACACAATGAAAGTTCGGCTGATTTCAATATTGATGGTGATATCAATTGGGTATTTATTCATAATAGAATTAAAAAGTTCATCACACTGTGTTATGAAGAGTATTATTACAAAGACACGCATTACAGACAACCATATTCTGCTGATTATCAGCTTAATTTACTTGATCAGAGGAACAACATGGATAACAAACAGTCTGTTTTAAAAAGAACACCTGAAAGAAATAGAGTACCTCCTTATTCAACTAGCCAGTTAAATAAACAGGATGCGACAGGTCAGCAAAATACACAAGCACAGCTTATTATACATGATTCAGTAGTTAAGCAAAATGGCCAATCACAGAAATTTATTGAGGCTTCATCAAATCAAGGACACCTCAATAGACAGAGTACAGCAGATCAAACAAATATACAGCGAAACCAATATTTTCAGAATTCAGTAGATCATCAAAATGCACATACTCACCAATATATACAACAGTCACCAATCAAAGAAAAGAAACAAAGTTTACAAAATATTCAAGATGCAACAGGTCAGAAAAATGTGCAGGGCTTGACAGGTCATCAAATTACACAGGCCCAACAATATATACAGCAGCCAGTAAATCACCAAAATAAACATGAATTACTAAATACGCAAGATATAGCAAGTCAGCCAAGCATCCAAGGTTTGACAGTTCCGCATATTACACAGGTCCAGAAATGTATAAAGCAGTCAACAAGTAAGCAAAATAAACAGGGATTACTAAATACTCAATATACTATAGGTCAGCAAAATACCCAGAGTTTGACAGATCAACAAAATACCCAGGGTTTGACAGATCAACAAAATACCCAGGGTTTGACAGTACAGCAAAATACCAACAGTTTGACAGTTCAGAAAAATGCACATGAACAACAACATATGAAAAGTTTACCAAGTCAACAAAAAGCACTAGGCCAGGATTCAGCAAGTCACGAAAACCTCCCAATAAGTGTTATTAAAAGTTCTCCTTTAAAAGAAAGTAGTTACGCGGAAAAAGTAAGCTTGATAGAAAGCCATATTAAAAAACAATTACAAAATAAAATCTCCATACAGAAAACAAGTGAGATCACAAAACAAATTTATACACCGATACAAGGATTACCTTCTGTAAAAATCCATCCAACAAGTAATAATCAAAGTCTGCCATTTGCTAACCCTCTGGATAGTACAAGTACGAAAATATCAGAATCAAAACATGACGTAATCAATGATAGCCAAACGAAAGCTGACCAAAAGAAGAAAATTAAAACAAAAACAAGTAGAAGCTCCACAGCAAAGCAAAGTAAAACAACATCGAAAAAAGAAGCTTCAAAGGTAACATCTGAAGTGGCAACAAATGTTGAAACCAAAACGAATGAAAGACAATCTACTAAAAACTCAAATATAAATCTTGATACAATGACATACGTGCAAGGAATTCAACAAACACAAAGTTCAGTATCACAATCAAAATCTCAATTTGTTACCACTGAGCAGAAAGTAACCATAGATCGTATACCACAAGTTTCAACCAGGCCTATTGACAACCATACAAAAACAATATTTACAAGTCCTCCAAAAACATCTATTGTGCCATTACCACCATTGAAATCAAGTTCTTTTAAAGAAGCTCCAAGAGAGAATAAAATATCTTCTCAATACTATGGAATCGGAAACTCCCCTTCCATTGTTGATTCACGTAGAAAAACTGACTCCATGTTAAACAAACCTCAGATGCATGAAGCAATGCAGAGATCAATTTCACTATCAGGCTTTGAATATGACAATAATATTCAATTTTCTGATTATGCCCTCCAGCAGAAATTATTGAACAACTATAGTCAACATTTGGAAAAGAAGAATAGCAAATCCTATCCACTCATTCCACAAGATTCACTTATGTACAATGCTAACTCACCTCATACAAATTGGAGCACACAGTCATTAGTTACAAGTTCTGCTGATATGAGCAACCAATCAGCTTTCTCCTTGAATCAAACATGGCAGCAATCTCATATCAATAAAAGTCCACACGTTATGCATAAATCAGGAGATTGGGTTGGCTCGAATTCGTTTACTAGCAATACAAATCCAATGCTTGTCGAACCTATAGGATCTTACGATTCTTTACATTATCCAGATGATAATCTACTTGCTAATCAACATTTAGCAGAAATTTTGTCACATCAACATCCTGACGTTGGACAATTTCCATCATCGATACCAAGTTCTACCTATCAGTACCCCTCTATGTCTGTTGCTCAAACCAAACTTGAAGTTAGCAAAAAGAAAAGGGCTACACCAAAGAGAAAACGTAGTGGCGAAGGCATAAACAAAGGTAAAGCAAGAAAACCTGCAACTGTAACAAGTACCACAAAAACATTAAGTCCTCCCTCAAGTACTTTTGACTTAAAGCAAGTACCTGACGTTAATGCTCTGAATATGCATGCAACAGTGGATTTAAGTTCTGTAGATCAGCGATCATTTTTTGATTATTATCTAGGTCCAGATGTTGATACAAGAGATGCCTTTGATAATATATTACAAGATTGCAAGTCTGAAAGCAAAAAAGAAGTAAATTCTAATAACACCAATAATAAAAAGAGTAAGACTGCTGTAAAGCCTATGATCAAAGTTGAAGAAAACTCTGGGTTGAATAATTATAACAGTAGTTGTCGTTACAGTTCAACACCTCCAATAGTACCAATGAACCCACATCAGAATGTAGAAACGTTAGCAAATCCTGGATTAAATACACCCACTCATCCTTCAAAAAGGTTTAACAAGGAGTTGCGAGAAAATCAACTTGCATTATCTGACAAACAATCATTTTCTAAAAGAGGAACCGATGATCCTAGTTTAATGAAAAAATTTGTGACAGATTATAAAGCCTCTAAAGAAAGCAATAAAAATAGAAATGATAATAAAATAAAGTTAATAGGAATTGATCATCTAGACACTTCAAGAAATAGTGAAATTTTACGTTCACCTTTCGATATAGAAACAAAAAGAAATCCATCTATAGATATTGCTAAAACAGATAACACACATCCAAAACAAAATATGTTAAATCGGCAAAAATCCCTAAAAAGTTTCAAGGTAGAAAAACCAACTGGAACTTTGAATGAGAATCGAAGGAGTTTTCCAGTCAGTCAAAATCTAAATTTAAGTGGGTATGAAACAAATATCCCTGTCAGCCAAGCTGCAATGCTTTTTAGTGTAAATAATAAGAGCAATCCAGTTAGCACCATAAGTTCAAGTGATTATGACCGGAATACTTTAGTCAACCAATATGAAATGTTGAGTGCAGATGAAGGGAAGTACAGTACAACTATCAAGAATACACCGAAAGACGATAGTAGTTTATTAGAAGTTTTACTTGCAAGATATGGGCGTACATATCCTGAACACAAGCCTCAAAGAGACAATAAAGTAGTTACTAATCAGAAAGCTGTAAGAAATCATTATGATAATATGAGCATAGCACCTTTTGAACGTACTAACATTGAAAATATAGCAATTCATCAGGACAGCATAAAAAAGCAAACGAAAAAGCCAAGAAAAAAGTCTTCTGCTAGTAAAGCAACACAGAAAAGGTCTAAGAAAGATAACTTAAAGAATGAAGATATTCAATCTACATTTGAAAAGGATAATATTGACTCTAGTATTGAAGCAAATAATGAAATTTTAAAAAATGCATTACTTGAAGAAAATAAATTTGCAAATCAATCTGGTGGCTCATCAATGACAACGTCGATATCAGTACCACAAATCGCAGTACTTGCAACAGAAATGCTAGCTACTCAATCAGATTCTTTGAAATCATTGTCATCAGCCTCTAATCTAGCAACACTTACCCCATCAGCTAACGAACAAGACATATTATCTACTCAAGCATCCACCTTATTATCAGTTTCAAGTTCAGCAACAAATAGCTACAAAGACAGATCTGAGCAGCTTGTCACTTCTACTTTTTCAACAGATAGAAAAATTGAAAGAAGACCACAGAAAACAACTGATCCTATTATGATTGATGCACCCCAAGATGGAAGCCGTAATGATTCTTCTTCAAAGTCTGTTGATATACAAAATAAACCAATAAAAAGTAAAAAAAAGCAATCAAAAGCAAAGCTTTGTTCTAAAGAATTATTTTTACAAAAAAATTCTTTCAAAAGAAGGTTGAGAAATTTTATTGAACTTTCTGGGGAAATATTTCGTAAACCTCGATTGTATAGAGTAATTGAGATGACCGATTTCACAAATCCCTTACCTGTACAAATCAAAACACCTCCAAAAGTCACCAGAAAAATCCAAGGACCTATTGTGCAACCTGTTCAAAATACTGTTGGCGGTCAGAAAAGTAACTTTCAAGTAAAAGTATTTGGAAAAAATTCATTTGATGATTTTCAACTGAATAAAGTCAAAGAAATTGTTATTGTTGAGAAAAAGCAAGTAAAAAATCTAGACAAAGTAATTACAAAACACCAGAACACCACATCACAACAAAATATAATTGATCGAAAATTGAATAAAGCAAGTATCGGCTCATACTCAAGTCCAACTGGTATTCCACTACGTCAAGTGTTCAAACCATCAGAAGATTCACAATATATAAGTCAAAGTATTCCATCTAACAAAGATCAAAATTCGATAAAAACAACAACCAATAAAACAGTTGTAAGGAAACCTATATTAAGTGATATACCGGGCGAATATAGCCAAGTTTCTTCAAATTTCGTTATTCAATCAAATGTTCAAAACAACAAAAATAAGCTAAGTGAAGATGTCAATTCTATTAAAAGAATTTCTAACGTGGATATGGCATCTCATTCTGACCGAAGAAACATTTTACAAAAATTTGATGACAGTGTTCATTCTACGGCTTATTCAAGTTTAGCAATTAACCAGAATGATTCAAGTAACTCTCCAATTACCCATAGCAAGCAACATATCAGTGTGGTAAAAACATCTCCTCAAAAGCTTCAAGGTTGGAGTATTGTGAGCGGTAAATCACATAATCAGTATGTTATTACTACATCTGTAAATACGCTCAAGAATCCAAGCGTCAGTAATAGTTCACGACCTGATAATAACTTTAGAAACAAGCCTATGATTGATGATACAAGATCCAATAGTGCCAAAGTCAAAAATAATTTTATTGATCTTACAACTGATGTTTATGGGAAATCTAGCATCCCGTTTGAATTGGCTACACTAAACCAGTCAAACATTGCATGTTTAACAAATAAAAACCTTGAAGATGTAAGCATAAATGATCATAAGAGTGTGTTGGAAAATATAAAGAACTATTTATCACCAATTACACCAAACCTTATCACAAACAATAAATCAATGCAAACGTTCTCAAATTTTAATCACCGAGTTTCGCCTCCTTTAACAAGTATGACAGCATCTTTTGAAAACATTGATGGTTATAACAGTTTAACTGGTGCATCAAAAAGTAACGTCTCCTACCATCAAACCACTACCACTACAGCAGTTAATTCAAATTACACTAAGTGCAGTACAGTAGTTACAAATAATGATAGCTTAGCGGGTAATCAACATAATAAGTCCAAAAGAAAATCTTCGTTTGGTACAATATCAGATTTGTTAGATGCTGCAAACAAGGGTACTACTACTACTACTTCAGTTTCCAAGCTTACAAATTATACCACATACAGTCCAAGAAGTGTAAAAGATTTGACTATACCGTCATCGAAACCAGTTATGTCTTTCAAACAAGCAGCCCAATCAAGAACTATGGTACCACAAGTTTCAGCTTTTCAGCGAACTACTGATAGCAATCCACAAGTTATTAAAACAACCTTACATCAACAACAGCCTAATATCAAACCGTACAATATTGTTACAAAAAAAGTGCCACGCTGTATGAATAGCTCTGAAATAAAAATATCTCCTTTGAACACGCCAATATCAACAAATTCTTATAGAGCTACAGATGTTGGTAATAGGCATTGGAATAGTATCATGTCAAGTAATTCGACACCTCTTACTTCTTCTACTTATCATCCTAAATCAAGAAGTCTCTCAACTCCTCATTTAACTACTTATACCATGATGAAATCTACAACTATCTCAACACCACCTCTACATTTAAATTCAAGTTTTGCAGTTTCTCCTGTGATAACAAACAATATCTCAATACCTCCTCAAGTAGTAGTAAATGCAAATGTAGTAATCTCTCCTGTGATGCGATCCACATCTACCTCAATTCATTCTTACGGTGGTGCAACAAGTCTTAAGAATACTAAGCTTGATAATTCGGATTCTGCCAGATTTATGTTACCAAACACAACTTTAAATAATCCAAACAGACAGTCGGTTATCACCAGTGTCAATATTCAACCTATTACAGTTCATACTCAGCATTTGCATAATGTAGGATTAATTCAACAATCAAAAGATACTGGATTAAGTCCAAAATTAAAACAACAATCTTCAAAATTAAAATCAAATAATAATCGTAAAAGAAGAAAGTCCTATGAAGGTAAAAGCTCTGACGATGATGATGTATTTACAGAGACTGAAAGTTCAAAAGTGACAAGTAGGCGTCGAAGTAATCGAAAAGTTACGTCAGAGTCACAAATGAAAATAAGACACTGTCAAGAGCAAGAAGATGTATATGATATAAAAGGTGATGAAAAAAAATCAGGAGATGAGAGCGAAAGTCCAAAGTCTAAAATAACTGAAAATAAAAGTAACTTGAATTGCGTATCTGAAAACCTGATTTGTACAGAGGCTTCAGTATCTAATCGTTACACACCTCAGATACATCAAAAAGTCAAGTCAGAAATATCGGATAAGATTTTTAATTCTAGCTCTATATTGAATTCGAACTTGAAAATCAATACACAACCTATAGTTAACTTAGGCATGAAAGTAGTTATCAAACCGTCAACTACTAAAGAAATCAGTACAATAAGTGCTAGTATGATAACCAATAGCAATTATGGTATCAAGAAAAACGTAAGTGTGTTTAAAAGTCAGAATGTTCTACAGACATCCAGTACAGTAACAACATCACATAACAGTAATATACCACCACCTCTCACTTCTACAACAACTTCTTCCAAAATGATTTACATAGCTAAAGAACTGAATCGGATTATGCCGAACAGTAAAATTACTTTCAATCCTAATCATCCTAATAACCTTATTTTATCCAATGTTCGTAATTCAGTTCCATTATCTTCCACAAATCCGTTTTTACCAAATCGAAGTGCAACTATGCAACCAATAGAATCTTTGTTATCATTTGTATCAAATGTTAAAGTCCCACCAACAAAACTTCTAACGACTCCTAAAGTAGCATTTAAACCAACTGTGACAAAATCTGAAATTCATTCACCAGACAGGAAACAAAAAGTAAAGCAAGAGAAACAAATAAGTCCATTTAAAGTACTTGTTTCAGATATATGTAAGGCTGGAGTTCAAACTACAAAGACTAACATTTCAGAATCGTTGGATAAAAAGAAAGTGACAGAGGAAGAAGATAAAAAAGATGTTAAGAAAGAAAAGAAAAGCAAGAAGAAGCGATATTGGTATCCGGTTGATGAAGGTACTGCTACTGACCTACCTAGTATTTTTGGCATGTTTGATAATTATGACAGAAAAGCGAAGAATACTAAACGACAGTTTTATGGTCAACAAAATGATTCTGAACAAGGTAAAGATTGCCTTTCAAAACTTTTTGTTAGTTTAACCTGTTTTTTTGTGGAACCTTTTTTGATCCCTTTTACAAGTGTTTTATCTTTCATATAATAATATGTATGCAGCTTTCTTTGCATGAAGTTTATAGGAAAAATTATAGTAAATTATATATAAAAGTATAGTAAATTTTCAAGTGCATAATATAGTTTAGTTTAAAACTCTTTGATAGTAGACACTTTTTAGTATTTATCTATAAAAACATTGTTCCAATGAAATTTCAAAGGTCAAAGGTACATTATTATCTATAATATTTTAGTAGCTCAGTCAAAGAAACGTAAAGTCCGATCAGTCAATGGTAAATACTCATTACAAACTTCATCATGTGACGTATTACCACATTTACCTAAATGTATTGATTGTCAAGACGGTGATGATGATTCAGCTTATTGTAGATTTACAATGTTTCGCAGGTACTTATACATCATCTGGCTTTCTCTTTTCTACTTATGATGATGTTTTCAGAAATATTTAATTAGATTTATCTAAATTTTAAAAAAAGTCATAATGCTAGATTTTTGAATTGCAGCATTCTGATTCATCTGAAATTAGGGTCAAAGGGTCGGTCAGGGTCAGTATCACAGTATATTAAAATTCTAAAAAAAAAATCTCAAAAAAAATCTCAAAACTACAGGTAAATAAAGGCAGTGTGCATTTATGCAAAAAACAATATTTAGCATGATACAGTAACCGATGTTACGAAAGGCCATTTATTGTGCTCAGTGACTGGGTGATGATCAAAAAGTCCATTTCCCAAAACCAATGTTGCTAAAAAGATTTTTTTTGGATTTCAGTCAATAATTTCATTGACGTTTACATTGTTTTCTTATCATCCTTGGATCGTCATCGTCCAACAATTCGCTTAATCTTGAGACAATTTATTTCTTGTATGTTTTGTTATACAAAGCCGTTCTTATTTCCAAGGTTTCATTAATAATTGATTCCAGTTGTCTCTAAGATTTAATTAAATTTATGAAACATAAAGTTTAAAAGTAACCATTGTTGTATTGGTAGATTGTTCACATCTGAAGCTGGGAAAGTGAAAGCGGCAGGTGTTTGTGCGGCAGATGCAGCTGAAGCTGAAGACCTGGTCCACTGGGTGTTTCAAAACAATGGTAAGCTTCAACCACTTTCTCTAAAGGAGACAGGGCTGCTAATGAATTATTCAACATCAAGAAGATTGTTTTAAGAACGTGATTCATCACCCCACCTTATGCAATGTACTTTGATCTTAGTTTAACCTTAGAACCATCAGAATTAGAATTCAGCATGTCTTGATAAGATACCAAAATCTTCTCGGAATGCATCTGGATTCCATAGTTCTAGGTTCTCATGTACATTTGAAACAATCACAGTCTAAGATAATATTGTAGTGTAGTAAGCTATCAATATTTTAAAACTTTCTCGTTCCAACCTTAAAGCGACCAGTCAGCCTTAATAATGAATGAACATGAGGAGTTTCACGAGGCATGAAACTATTTAGCTTGATGAGTTGAGCATATTTTTCTTTCAAATGTTTGTTTACATTTTACCGCTGTACATAGGCTGACTGTGTCGCTTTAATAATAATAACTTCTTAAATGTTTTCTTTTCCAGTTCAACTTGATGTAGAGTTATCTAAGTTTATTCTTCAAGACATTGGTATGCAGTTTCATCAGTTAGTCGAACAAGAAATGGAAGCTTTGACATGGGGTGGGAAAGAAGGTATTACTTGCATTTTATAACGATTCATCAAGAGTATTAATAATGATGCTTATTTTATTAGAGGAAATCTTTCAAGGAAATTCATTTTTGTGAAACCTATCTTTAAAAAATTATATATTGTTAAAGAGCAGTTGAAAGTAAACAAACCTGGTAAAAATAATTTCAAATTTTGTTAAAAATCTGATATAGTTATCTCAAAAACTATGCATATAAATTTTTATTAGCACGCTATAATTACTGTAGTAATATTTAATTTCTAAAAGTTAAGGTATAGTTAAAAATCAATTTTATTTTTCTAGGTATAGTAGCATGGAAACGTGCAGTTTTACAAGTTCGTGAAATGTGTGATATATGTGCTACCACAATGTTCAACATTCATTGGACTTGTGATAAATGTGGCTTTGGAGTATGTTTGGATTGTTTCAGATATGCAACAGAGTTCGACAAAGGACTAAGTATGTACCTACTATCAAGCTTTGCAGAATTTATCTCATAATTATTTCTGACTTTTCCACATGAAGTTAAAGGATCGTATATTCAGAAGGAGATGAAATAAATAAAGGTCAACTTTGTCCCAAATTTCAAAAAAATTAAAAATATCTAAAAATCCCTTTATATTATTTTTACAGCCTCTTCTAAGAATAAGTTTCATTAAAACTAACTAACAATAAATAAATAGAATAATGTACACATCAATGAGTTTAACTTTTATATCATTTTCTTGCAGAGACTAAACCTTATAGCTGGCCTGAATGTGAAGAAGATATACCGCACGAAACTTCACAGCTTATTATTACACAGACTGTTCCTAAAAATGGTAGGTTATCATTCCTTGTTTAATGTTTGTAGGCCTCGACAAAGGCAAGTGATAGTATTTTACTATGACTTTGTTGTTGTGAAGGCGAGTGTTGAGGTGGGTTAGATCACTCACCAAAGATTGAAAGAATTAATTAGTGGGAATCTGATTTTTATCTTAAGCCAATTTATAACTACTTTTATCTTAATCTCCCCAGCCATGATAAACATTAATCAAGAGATTTAATAAAAAAAATTGTGTAATAAGAAAACGTTTTTTCTTCTTTTTAGTTTTGTATGATTTACTAAACGACATGTTAGACGTTTGTCGAAAGATCGGTTTAAAGTTTAAAAAGTTGGATTTGTTAGAATTCTCACATCACAAGGATGATGATGCTACGCAATTGAAGAATGTGGATAAATTACGAGGAATGATGCTTACCAACACAACAAATAAGGTTTCAAATAAACAGTTTTAAATTATTTTTTTCAAAGCGTTTACTCAGAAACTGTTCTATTTTCTTTAATTTTAAATAAAGGACCAAGTACTTGATCAAGCATTTTAGTGTTTTATAAAAGGTGTTTGACACTGCTTAGACACGTTAGTCTTATAAGATTTTAATGGAAAATTAGAAAAAGAGAGGTAATAAATTTCGAAGCACTTTCGCACTTTCAATCTTTTTGATAATAAATTGTTGATTTTTTTAATTTTAGATGGAAAATGATATGAGTAATGAGAATATGGAAGTTGATCGTAATATATTTGTTGAATTGGAGTTACCAACGCTACCCACTGAGTGCATATGGTTTTGTGGAAATACCATGTTACATATCACCAAATCTAGGTTTTCAGAAGATGCCATGAAATGGTTTCAATCAGAATGGAGTAAAGGAAAGGTAGGTTTTCTAATTTTATATGAATTTGATTGAGTGAGGGTTATCCCTAAACTGATTTACTTTATTTTAGAGCCCTAAGCCTTGTTTTGGGCAAGTTTAATTTTTCGCTTCTAAGCGACGGAATTTGCTCTCTGAAAAAGTCAAATCTAATCCTATTTTTTTCCTCTTGAACTTAACCATTCAAAAATAGCTATTTTCGCATAATTGTCAATTTCATATGCCTACAAAATCACACCTTTTGGAAACAAGAGTTTAAATTGCCAATGGTCCTACATACAGTTACTGGTTACATCTGTCTAATATTGCTGAGGTAGCATACCCAATCACTACTCTATGTTAACAAATTTATTTATGTAATTTTGCTTTGATTAATATTATCTTAGCCTGTGATTGTTTCAAATGTACATGAGAACCTAAAACGAGAACTATGGAATCCAGATGCATTCCGAGAAGATTTTGGTAAGTTTATATTAATTTTTAATTTCACTTCAATTTTGCTTCATAAAGTTAATTTTGTTGATTTTTAGTATTGTAAAAAGAGACCCTTAAAAAATCTTTTGTTCAGCTTGTTTGTTTAATTTCAAAATTTTAACTGTAAAATTTAAAATTTAACTGTAAAATTTTAGACTGTAAATCTATTTCATCAAATTTTTTTTAACCCTTTTATTAGCTAAATCAAAAGATGCATAAAATCTTAGCAAATAAACAAGAATTCAACAAACCATAATTTTAATAATTATTAGGCTCTTTGACTGTCCTTACCCTTGTATTTGTCAATTTAAACAGGGGTCCTATATTCAGTAATCTTTGAAAAGAAAATTATTACTGATTTTTGTTTTGACATAATCATATCCTGTAATGTTTAGGACAAGAGAAAAATGATATTGTAAATTGTTACGATGGAAGCACGATAGAAAAGTTTTCAGTGTGGCAGTTTTGGAAAGGATTTGAAAGTGTCGAAGGTATGCACACATCTTATTTATAACATCACTTTTCGTTAGAACTTTTTGAAATATTCTGCAATGCAAGATACAACTGACAATTATTATTTGGTACGTTTTGTTAACATATTTAATAAATATTCATTCTTGTTTATGTATTTTTTTTATTGTGTTAGGAATAAAGAAACAATTAAGTTGCATTGTGTTTCGAAGTAGATTTTACAAAATAGACCTTAGTAGCCATTATGAATATGATTAATGTGACAAACAAAAGCACTGAATGTCTTCATAGAAGAATTAATGTGTGAACACAGTGTTCTTATTATTATGTTTGTATTACAGATCGACCTATATTGAATAACGAACCTGTGTCACTGCTCAAACTGAAGGTAAGAAATAACCTAGTAACTAATCTGCAATGAAAATCAGGGAAATATCCAAAGTGAAAATCACAGTGCTGAAATGCTATGGGAACATAAAAAAAGTTAATTCTTGCTTAAATTAAACATTAAACCAATAATTCTAATTCATCTTTATCCTATTTTAAAATCATTATTCTAGTATTCTTGACTTACTTAGATGCTTGGAAAAATGATTAAATACTCTCTAAATGCTTTGCTAAAAATTATTTTTTACCGTATCACTTAATTTTTCTCTATAACTTAACATCTAAAGTCACTTATCAAGTTCCCTGTGTCTAGTATTACTAAGTTTTCGAAAAATTATAAAGATTTATTGAAATATTCTTTCTAGCAAATGTTTCTTTATTCTTGTAATACCTTTAAGTAAGTAAGTAATTAAGTAAGTTTGATATTTTACTTGGTTGACCAACGAACAATCTTAGACCGTATTTCCAGAAGGGACCAAGGCCGGTG
>JAYJMI010700169.1:0-28702 GCA_036873855.1 Sarsia tubulosa
TAATTATCTCAGGAGAAGTGTCTTTGTGTATAACGTGTATTCTCGCACTTCTCCTGAGATAATTATTTTATCTTGAAAAAATCTGTTTTCGCCTGACTTTCGCATAACAAACAAAACACAACTTTCATGTGTTTAGTGTCTTTGACGAAGATGAGGGGGCATGTGAAGCAACGAAAACTGACGGCGAAACCTCGGGCCAAACCAAGTGAAAAACATTTTTCAGTACATTTTTCGGTTTTGTTAAAAAAGTTCGAAAAATTATGCAGATAAAATTAATTCCTTATGATATTACCCCCTTATAAAATTAATGCGCTAGAAAATTAAGGCATCATAGTATTTTCAGACACTCAACATTTCAAAACAACATTTATATTCAACATTTTCATTTACTAAAAGTTTTAGAGGTGTTGGATAACACCTTTTAAGGTTTCCCCGCATAGTCCAGTTTACCACTTACTCAAGGGTATAGAACTCAATGACACACTAATTAGATAGAAAAGATTTGTTGCCATGTTGTTCAAAATTTCCATTCGAAGCATCCAATAAAAATAAACAATTATCTACATACTTGTCTTAAACAAGGTAGCAAATCAACAAGAAGTTCTTGCTGGAACTAGAATTTATACGCTGTGTCATTGTTAATCTAGGCGTTAAAAATCAAGTGAAAAAGCCGTACTCGCGTACCCAATCTAAACATGTAAAAGAGAAACTCTTGTTATAGAAAGTTAGGTGTAATTATTAAAAGGTGTCATACTTCTGAGAGTTATTATGCCCTTCGCTGGTTAAAATTAATGTGTGAATTAGTTTGACCGAAAATGTGTTTTTATATATTTTTCAATCCTTTGCTTAAGGTAAAATAATGTGTCTGGTGATATTAACCAATTCTAATGGAAATAACAGTTAATCAATTTTCGATTCCAGTTTTGTGGTATTTATGTTCGCGATCAAGGTCTCCTAAAGTAGCGTAGTTCACTGAATTTCATTTCGCGATTAAATTCATCAAGATCCTTTTTTTTAACGTTTTTACATCAAGTAATATTAAAGACAAACCCAGTTAACAGTACTTACGAATATTAAAAAGATTAACTTTTAGAAACGAAAGATTATCATTAGCAACGAGCAACTAACTAACTTATCATTATCATAGCAAATTTACGTTCTTTAAAACAACTGTCTTTGTAAGCTATTTTTAAGCAGCGTTTATATAACAAATAAAGTTAACAGAATAAAAAGAAGGATACTGAAATGATATTAAAGATTTGGCAGTTTATTGTAATGAAATATATAAATATTATTAAAGAAAATAAAACAAATATTGACATTATAACTATTTTGTATATATCGCTAATCCCTTGAACATCACTATATACATACATATATTTCCTCGTAATCCCTAGATACACTAAAAAGATAGCACAAAAAACCTGGTGCTTGAGCAGAACAGGACCTAATATTTCAACTATACGTGTAAAATCGTTTTCAATGAAATTAGTAAATTTTATATTACGACAATATATAACGATAAATGTGGGCGCAAGTTCGAAGACGTAAGAAAAATGTGGCTTTAAAAACTATGAATTGATTGATAGTCGTAGTTCTCGATAACTGTTGAAAATACCAAATTGGGTAGCTGAAAGAAAAGGACAAAACCCGACTACATACGAATCGCTTATCGCTTAAAGATACAACTTCAAGCGAAATCATTATAAATTTAAATTTTTTTGAAATTGTTGGAAGTGAAACCAACTAGAAGATTTGAATTCCTGGTATTGTCACAGATCATAAGTTCGAATACTTCTTGACTCCTCCTGTTTAGCCAATTTGATATACAAATATCTCAGACAACTAGAACATAAAAAATTGCTAAATTGCTAAAATCAAAAACATGATAATAGTTCAAAAGTTTCGAATAGGGACTCTTTTGGCAGAAATTGCTTGAAGCTGTACCCTTAATGCGTGAAAGAACAGACTAATAAATAATAAAAAATTTTAAAACGTAGTTAAAATTTGTCTATTTACGGTAAAATATAGTTCTGATTCTTTGGTCAAAACGAGTCTTTGGAATGATACGGAAGCATCATATTGTGGAACATCGCGGATGGATTGGTCTGAACACGGCTTGTTGGGAAACAAAATGTAGAAACTAGTTGTACTAAAGAGTAGAAACTAGTTGATAAACTGAAATTGTAAAATGTTGATCAAAGGTACAATATGGAATTGATATTATTAGTGATATTGCTAGGAAGAAAGGTAGAAAAGCTGTTTGTTCTATGGGGTGAAGAAAATAGTAAGTAAACAGCCTATTTTCGAATTTTGTAGATTACAAATTGTTTTCTGTTTATAGTGGTTAGTTAGGCTAGAACTTTTAGAAAGTTCTTTTGATTTGTGTACTTATTGTATCTAAAATACTACGAACTAATTTAAGATTTGATTTGTATATTGGATGAGATCACTACTAATAACAACATCAGATTGACCGCTCTATTATAACTGACTCCAAAAATAATATATTAATATAAGCAAATGTCTTGATGATATCTAAACTCAGCAGATAAAATTATATTCTAAAAGGTAACAAGGTTTTAGGCAAAATATCAGAAACTAAGTGGATAAAACTTGAAAGGTAGCTGCTGTCTTGGATGCGTGAAAAACCTATATTTGTTTATTTTACTTTTAATACTATTTGCCCAGTTTGTTTCATGTGTATATAGTAGCTGTTGATTGTATAGTACATTTACTGGATCATCTGATGGAAAGGATAAAATATGCTGTTGGTATTCTAATGTCAATTACATATTCAATCGGTAAAAGTCCTCACTCTAAGAAGATGCCTACATTAGGAGTGGAATAAGGACATCTCATTAGTAATAACTTCAGCTGTAATAATTTTAATTTTTTAAGGTCGGAATGTTCTCTGAGATTAGTCCATGTTTGACAATTGAAAAGTATGGTACTAAGGAAAATTGATTGGTAAAGTTTGAGTAGTACTTCTATTTCATATTTACCCAGACTTATTTCTTTAGACACAGCAAATATAGATATTAACTTGTAGGTAGCTTGATTAATTCGACTAGCAATTAGATCGTCATCGTTTCCTTTTGAATTGATAACGTCACACAGATATTTATATTTGTTTATATATTCGGTTTCATCTCCATTAACAGTGAGGGGTATATTATCTGATTTAAAGTTGATCTTCATGGCTTTGCATTTATTGCTGTTAAATGTTAATTGTTTACTGTGCTGAAAATTGATAGCATTCACATTAGGTTTAATAATACTCGCATTTCTGCGATATAATTCAGCAAGGTCATCCACAATAGCAAGAGGACCGACTTTTATACTTCTAATGGAAATACCTGAATCTCGACTATTTTCAATTTTACAGAAGACACCTGTCGATATACTACATAAAATAGGACCATTAGATGTGCCTAGTTTTCCTATATTGTAAATTCGCTGGTAGAACCACGCGGTGTTTTTACTGTTACAAATGAAGTTTTATTCAAAAATTAGTACAGGTAGAAAATTTCGTCATTTACCCCTGCATCTCATAAACACATCTTGCTGTCCTTTAACCAGATGCTATCAAAACATTGTCTAAAATCATAAAAAACAACTGTCAACTCTGCTTTATTTAAATATTTTGAGTGATCAATTGCTCCTCTAATGAGAAACATGTTATCATTTGTTCCTTCCCGTTTGCTGGAACCACCCTAGAATGGGCTCGTTTAGGTTTTGATTTGTATATAAGTTCGATTTTGTACAACCTTTTCGAAATCTTTGCTTAGAATATCTGTTTTAAATATACCTCTATAGTTGTTCAAACACTTTTTTGAACCTTCATCTTTACAGATAGTGTGAATATTAAATTTGCACCATTGGGTTGGAATTTGTTTTTTCTTGAGGATTGTATTGAATAAGTTTACTACAGATTGAATAAGCATTACTCCTGCGTTCAGGAAAAGTTCACTTTTCAAATCTGAAGGATCTTCGCATTTATTTGTCTAAAGAGTCTTAATACAGTTTGTTATTTGGTCGACTGGGAAAAGCGGCTGCTGTGTTTTGAAAATTGCTTGTTGAAAACAAAATCTAAATTTTCTTTCAGTGAGATTTTCGTAAACACTGTAACTTTCATGAATTTTTCCCTTCGACAATCGTTCTTTGAACTCTTTTTCATAGTCATTTCTAATTACAGTATGGGTTTGAAATTTCGTTCCCATTAAAGTCTAGAACAACATGTTTTTTTCTTTTTTGTAGTATTTATTTTTCAGCTTCCAGAATTTGTCCTCACTAAATTTGTTGTCAACTGTCATATTAGTAATAGTGTCGGATAATTGTTTTTTGTTTATGATAGCAACTTCCTCTTAAATTAATTTGTCTAATTTCATTATTTTATCTTTAGCTGATGATGGTTCACGTTTTCCACATCTCATGTCTTTAGCAAAGTAACGTTTAGATTTGTTTAGATTTTTTTAGAGCAATAGAAGTCGGCAGTAATGGTTTCTTTTTTGGTGGAAAAATCCTTCTTTTAAGAATATTATCTTTGCTTTATTTACAGTTGGTTCGGTGTTTATATTAAAGTTAATGGCCATCTTGAAAAAAAACGCATTATGGTCACTATAGTTAATTTTAGATATGTTAGGAAATGTTCTGAATGGGCAAAACCTTTTATCTTCGTCAATAAGCATTACAAATGGGTTGTGATGTTGGTAGATAATCAAGGACAGAACATTCTTGCTTGTTTTGACTATTAACTCTGGTCCATGCACCTATACATGATTCATGGTTATTAGCAGTTTTTAAATTGAATGAATTTATGATATCTTGTAAAATTTTACCATTCGGGGTCATTGGATGTTTATCTTTTGAAATTACCTGGTTACCTAGTTTCGCGTTGAAATCACCTATTAACACTATTTCATTGTCTAACATGTATGTTCCTTCAAGCTGGATCCGCAGGTCGTCATAAAATTTATTTCTGAGTTCTTTATCGTCCCCTTCTTGAGGGCCATATCTAATAACGAAGTTAATACGTAGATTTACTGTCTCGAATATGACAGACATAATTCGTTCACTTTTAACGTTTGTTACCTCTATAAAGTGTGTCGACAGATTATCTTTTATTGAAATAATGATACCTTCACTAAAGCAGTTTTCATTTTTTTCTACTAAAGGTAAAATATCGTGGAATCTTAAAGTCAATTTGTTTTGAAAGTTTACTTTCAAAAACTAAAACAATAGCAGGATTAATATCTTCAATGATTTGAAATAAACTAATTTGTTTACTGTTACTCCAAGTATATTGATATAATAAATTAACAGGTTGTCTTGAAAATATAATTATGTTTCTTTATACCTCTTCGAGTCTTTCTTGATTTTGTTAACAACTGTTTGGACTAATATTTTCGTGTAGGTTTATTTTGGGGTGTTAGAGTGGTGCATGGTATTAACCTTTTCGTGTCATTTGTTGTAGATAAGGATTTGTCAACATTCTTTGAAGTTGACCTTGTGGGTAATTCTGAGTTTCTTGGTTGGTTTGAAAATTCATATGGTTGTGGTTTCGGAGGTGATTGTTGAAGGAGGTAACAGCTTCTAAGAGAGTTTGTTGATTGACATTGCAATTCCCTTTTCCAGTTAATTCAAATTTACGAGTGCTAATTTTTTTAAATTCAATGTTATGTGAAAATCTGCAATTTACTCCGTTTCTACACTTGTTCGGCCCTTCAGTGAATTCTGTAACACAATAACTGATATTTTCTGAAATTTTAGCACCATATTGATTTGGTTTAAGTTGTCGACTGAGTGACTTATGATTTTTTTAAGTCAATATTACAGCTATGGAATTTTTTTTCAGTTACCTCTTGAATAAGACTTTTACTTTCATTCTTAAATTCATTTGTTAGTTTTCATTTGACTGTTTTCATGCCTCTATTAATTTAAGGTATTTTTTTCTCCTCGTGGCTCAGCATCTACTGACTTAAATTTATTCTCATTGTCAATAGCTCGATTTTTAGAAAATTGAACAATATCTTCTAGGTTTTGAATCTGTGTTTTTAGTCTTTTGTTTTCTTTAGTTTTATGAGCAAGTTTAATCTTTTTAAGACATTACTGTTATTTTACTAATATCTAATTGACTACTGATTTGTTTAAAATTATGTAAATAAACTTCTCTTTCATTAATAAGGTTTTTATTCTCTGTGTTTTCAAAACTGATAGTCTTTTTTATTGTTGTCAAGTAACTGTTCGTTTTGTTTAGCTATAATCGATTTCTCTTTCTCGACTACCGCATGTCGTACTGCTAGTTTAATGTCACTATCACTGTCAATACTACTACCTTTAGATTCACAAGGATCCTTTATTTCTAATTTTGAGGAAAAAATTGTTCTTTAAGGACTCTTCGAGTTTTTTTATACGCATGAGATCATTTTTAGCATTTTCTGATGCTATCTTGTATAATTTTTCGATTTTTCCATACTCTAGATGTAAATTTTCAATTTGAATTTCAAGGTTTTCAGATTTGTTTTCTGTTCTCTTCACAACGAGGCTTTTTATTTCTGATTTTGGTAAATACTTTTGATAAATTCAGGTGTTACTTCTACGCAATTACTACATATATATTGTCTGATGTTTATTTGTGACAGCAATGGAAAATAATGTATAAACAGGCTCTCTAGTACAGGCATAGTGAATAAACTTTTTGCACTTGTGGTTTTTTATCATGTGATCTTTTGTGCGTTGCTTGTAATATATCGCACATAACTTGTGGGGGATTGTTGATTTTGTGAGGAGCTTTCTTCTTGCTCTACTACGTTTTCATCTCTGGTATCAACATTGACTACACTTTAAACTACAGTGTACCGATCTAATTTTTCTATTGTTTTTAGTTTTTATAAAACTATAGCGTTAAAAAATTTATAGGCCCTTCTTTCTCGTAATCGTTTACTTCATGTAGTAGTAGACTACATCTTGTCTAGCTGATGATGATTTAAATACACTTTTTGATACAGTGTCTCCATCTAATTTTTCTTTTTTCACTAGTTTTTCTAAAACTATATCGTTGTTACAAAATTCTTCAACTAGATCGATAGGCACTTCTTTGTTGTTTACTTCATGGATTATGCTATCTTGACTTGCTGATTTGCTGTTTATATTATTTATTATATCTTCATCAAGTTTATTAATTTCAAAGTGAAAGTTTTCATTACTACTGTTGGTCTGACCATCTTTAATGTCTATCTTTGAACTTTCCTCCTCTATTAGACTACTAAATTAACTTAACTAACCGGTTAGGTATAAAAACCAGATTAAAAAAACGATATAATAGGATTCACGTGATTCCAAATTAATAATGAAACTATTGTCGGTCAAAGTGATTTCTACTTTGGATAGTCATAAAATTATCCTGCAAAAGACGTTCTTGAAAACAATTGTCTTTGTAAGCTATCTTAAAGCAGCGTTCATGTGTTTTTTTATTTCTATAATAAACGTTCTGCTATGGAACATTCATTCTAATTGATATAGTCAAATTGTGAACGAAAAATTTCATTCATAATGAGTTTATGTTGGTACAGTGACATGTAGTTAGAAGTACTTGCAAATGCATTTAGCTTTCGTGCGGGTTTATAACAAATATTTGAAATATGCATTTCAAATGAATTAGGGACAATAATACTATAAATATTGATTTGAATGTCGGTACCAATGCTACTTGAATTTTTACTTTCGAAACATTTCGAAACTTTTGTTTCTGAAATGTTTTGAAACAGTTTCGAAATGTTACGAAAACATTTAATGAACGTGCATCTCCACGTGCTTGTGTTTTGTGAAGTTCGTATGAATTTTGTGTTTCTGAAATAAAATAAAAGAAACCGACAAAACACGTGCTTAGTTATATTCAAAAAAATTATGAATTTTATCAAAAGTTGTTTGTTTTTATTAAAAAATCATCGAAAAAGATAAAAGAATGCTGATTAAAAAACGTTATTTCCTTTTCGGTTCATAGTTGCTCATTTCAAGAACAGAAAGAATCATTATAAAAGCTTGTGCCGTTTGTCCACCATATTTAGCACAAAATGTTTCGAAAGAAAAATTTCAAGTGTATCTCGACCGCTGGATCACTTAAAATTTTTCTTCCGAAGCATTTCGAAACTTTTATTTCTGAAATCTTTCGAAAGGTTTCTAAATCTTTCAAAATGTTGCATTTTTTTAGTTTTGTTATTAGTTAAGCGCCAAATAAATAAACAGAAAAATGCTGGAACGAAAGGCTTCTTATAATGATTCTTTCTGTTCTTGATATTGATTGAGATGCATATTCATTAAATGTTTTCCTAGCATTTCGAAACTGTTTCCAAACATTTTGAAATATTTAGAAATGTTTCGAAATTTATAATATTGTACTTTGGTTCTTTTTAAATATTTTTTAAAATGCAAATAACTTCATATATAATAATATTTTTCAGACATTTAAGAGGGTGACCTATATGAGCATAGAAACAAATAAGAAGGGTAAAGTCCCTTTTATGTTAAATCTTATTTAGAATTTAAAACCTTTGCCGACTGTTTTAAAATCCTAATTGGTTTCTTTCAGCAGGTGGCATTTCAATTTTTTTTGACAAAATAAAACTTTCGTTTCCTTTCCTAAAACGAACGATATATAGCAACAAGCAATTCGTGAAAATAGTTAAGGATCCCTTTAAGTATCTAATCTTACGAATAAGTTAATTTTTTTCTTAAAGGTACTTATGCACGTAATCTCAAAATTTTAGGGATGCTTTTTTGACCACCTATTTTTCTTGGATAAATTGAAAGATCTATCAAACATAAGCATCTGGAAAAAAATTCAGGTATTTTCTATGTGTAGTTCCAAAGAAAATGTTTTTTTTTGACAAAAAATCGTATATACTTTGTGTTGCCTACACATATTGGGTATGAAACCCGATTTTCAGAGTGCTGCTGTGGGCTTGTTTCTAAGCTTCAGAATAAGATATTTAGCACATTTTTTCCTTGTTACTTCTACTTTTTATTGATGAAATAATAAATGGGATATTTTTATTTGAAAGTTACGTGCATAAGTATCTTTAAGCTAAAGATGGAAGTTTTTTTAATTCTATTAGATTATTATATATTTGGAATACCTATGACCTTATAAGGTAATCGAATGGTTTACAACACATTTGTCAAAATCAAATGTGTTCCCCAGGTTTATTAGTGTTAAAGAAATTGCAACTAATGAAATTGCAACTAAGCTTGATTGCCAAATCTGCAGAAAAATAGTTTTTATAATATAAACGTAAGTTTAAGAAGTTAGGAACATCACTAAACGATGTAAAGAAATATCGAAAACCTCGAGAAGAGTTAAACGACCTCGTTGAACGTTATTATACTTTATTATTCATTTATTAAACATATAGTTATGCTATGCACTAGTAAGTAATTATTTACTTGTATATAAACCAGCCTTACAGAAATGTTAGTTTAGTTTTTTAATCAGTGTTATGACTTTTCCTGATGCTTCTGTGTAATATTGCGATTTATAACTATTTCATTTCATGCAATTTTTTCTATCTATTTTTGATAAAAAATTTATCAAAAATATAACATGAGAGAGAACAGCTATTTGGATGAATTAAGAAGCAATGTTCATACTTTAAAGGCAGCTTGTTAAAGCAGTTTAGGATCGTTATAACAAAAACAAATATCAAATAAAAATGTGATACAAACAAAAGAAATATTTTTGACATAAAAAATTAATGGGTTGGCTAGTTCCAGGCCTTTTCATCTTTTTGCTGATGAAGCAATTCTGCAAAAATAGCACATGTTAAGAGAATTATTTTTCAGAAATTTTAATTAATGAAATAAATACAATTCAAAATGAAAAAACTGTTTTTCAAATAAAGCTGAATTTTAAAAAAAAGTTATATCAGCAAAAACACAAAAGGACCTGGAACTAGCCAACCTATTAATCTTAAATGATACAAAAATATTTTTGAAATGAAGTATAAATAACATCTTTAAGCCTACCAATTTCTATCATCTGAATCACTATACTTCCAAAGATATCTCAATTTTTTTATTTTCAGAAGCAATGCTTACAAATCGTGACGTCATCGAAATAATATTAAAACCACATGCTGCAAATACTAAAACTCCTATAACTTAAGAACGAAAAAATATTTTAACATGAAATAAAAAGTATTTTTCATAACTTTTGAAGCTCTTTCATATGGGACTAACTTGTCAAAACAGTAGATAGTCCCTTTAAGAACTATGTAACGACGATTAATTGTTCTTTAGAATTCGAAAAACCAGTAGACTAAATATTGATCTTCTTTCTTTTATAGATAAGAAAATATCGCTTATATCGCTTTTTTGCAGTTTAAATCTAATGCTAGCTCGAGGAAGTTTTTAGTCAACCCAAGGTTATTGGTATGGAATCTATGGAATCTGCTTATTGGAAACAAATATTCAAACATGTTTTATCTTACATTTTAATAATTAATGAAGTACTTTAACGATCCGATATAGCTTTAGTTCCATCCTTGACATGTACGTACAAAACACCTCTGCTTTTATAGCCCACTAGATCGTTTTTAAATCATAAAAAATACGAAACATCTGAAGAAAACCACTAGCATATGGAATGGTATTAAATATTTAAAAAACATTCAAATACAATATATCCTTGTTAAAGGTCTTATATATTTAGGTAAAAAGAAAAAAATCCATTATATCTTATATACAATCTGTTAAAAGCCGTCTTATCGTTCATAATAAATTAGTTGAATAAAGGTTTTTGGTAAATAGCAGATGTGCTTTATAATTTGACCTCTTTTGTTTTTACGAAAAGTGAATTTATTTTTTTGTTTTAAGAAATTAAAAAATATATATTAAGAACTGAATAACCAGAAGAGTAAACTATTATGATATATCAGTCAAAATTTGATGGACTAACTTATTATCTTTACCACAAAATACTTGTTCTCCTTGCTTTTGGTTTTTCAAATAAAATTTCAATGGCATATATTTCCAAATAAAACTTATACATCAGAAGTTTTTACGCTAGCTACAGTTCAAGATATACTTTGACGAAGTATAAATTCCGTTATTAATTCAGAAAACATTTATATATTCTGACGCATTTCCCACATGATGGGAAATTTCTACGAAACCAAATCTCAAAAATCACTTTTCCAATTTTCATTGAAAAGAACTAAATGTGTTATAAATAAATAAAGACTTTCATGTTTAGTATGTACATATGTATAATGTTAATAATTATTTATATAATATTTAAAATTTATTTTCCCATCACGGTATTTTTCTGCTTGATTTTCTTTCCGTATATTTTATTGATTATTTTCCGAGTTTTGTTGTAGTTGTAAAGTTTTACAAAGTTTTGCGTGAGTTTTCCAATCAGCGAGCTAGAAATAAAAATACATTTTATTATTTTTCGAGTCAATGCATAAAAGTAGAAAAAGAGCAACTAAATTTACATCCCGTAGGAGAAAGTATTTTCTAGCATAAATTTTCTTGTTAAAGGAAATCCTAAATTATTTTAAAGTATAACTTTTAGATTTTTCGAGGCGATATTATCTCGCGGAGATAATCTGTTCTGCTAAACAGGCGTAAACAGGCCTTTCATAATAACGCGAAGTTTAATCACCACAATTCAAGAAGTTTGATATTCTTTAAAAGTGGAAAAAGGTAAGAAAAGAAGAAAACTTTTGCACTAAATTCAAAAGCTTGACAAGATTTCTTATTTTATTTTAAATAACTTAAGCATTATGATGTCAATTTTTTCTGTTTTTATTTAGCACTAATACCCAACTATCATGTGAAAAATTAAGTCCAGTTGTTTCAATTCAAGGCATGAATTTAAGAAAATTGGAAATAAAGTATTCGAATTACCTATGGTGAATTATTTATGGTGAGTTATTTTTGCATGCTTGAAACTGCAATGCTGTTTGTTAAAGGAATATTTTTATTATTTAGCTATTACAAACAGTCTTAATGAGAATTGAAAAATTTAATACTAGTAAAAAAATAAATTATTTTACAGTATTCTACACCCTTTAAGAAGTATTACATTACAGTTTGATCAATGTAATAAAACTTCTATTGAATTTTAATATCAAAAGAAATTTCTCACACCAAAAAAATTCACACGCGATGATAGTATTTTAATTTTTTTTATAAGCTTTTATACTTTTATATTCCGTTAAATTGAAAGTTTATAAAAACTGAAACATAAAAACATAAATAAAAATATACTGTATATTATCAGAATGTCTGTGTCATATTCCTGACATTATAGAAACTTAATTTATTTTAAAAATACTTTTAAAGCACGCCCTGCGTCTTGTTAATACGTAGGGAGACGCAGGGCGTATTTTAAGAAATTGAATGAGCCTAAAGAAACAACATTGAATAGCCATTAATTCGCAAATAAATAGATCTTTACAAAGCGGTAAACGAAGACTTCACTTAACTTTTACAAACTGATTAGAATGAATATTAAGTTTTTATAATTACCTGACATTTTTGACTGCAATACCAAGATCCTCTGCACCCTGAACATAAAAATTGCGCCTCTTCATTGCATAGTTTACAAGATCGATTTTCAGCATTTGCATTTCCTTTTGGTGACATAACTTTTCGTTGCTGATCACGTGGCGAGAACACTTGTCTGTCACGTGATTCGTAAGAAGAATGGGGAGAATACGAAGAACCAACCATCATTGAACTATTATCACGACTGTATTTAGGGTTTGATTGTAGATATGATCCGTAATCATTCGATAAACGTTTACCAGGACTAGTCCGGCTCATCATTTTATCTCTTTCTCTCTAAATAAGCAGTAAAAATTAATTGACATATAAAACAATGATAAAACTTTAGAAATAAATTATATTGTAAATTTAACGTACTGGAGATGACTTAAAGTCGAAAAGCTTATACGAAAAATACAACTATTTATTAGTCTAATCAAATATAATTTAAAAATAAAGATTTACAAAATTGCCTGTTTCAAGCACAGTTTTCAATGCAAATAATATAAACGAACGAAAATTGTTTCAAGGATTCAACTTAAACTGAACATTATATGAATATTACCTGTTGTAATGCTTGGCGATATCCAAGTGGCGATATACGATTTTGATCACGCCGGTACATATTATTAACATCGTTTCTCATGCCATCCCCATATGGCCTAGTTGATCCATAATCACGTCCTCCGTTTGACTTACGTGACATTGCTTGCTGCATCTCAGCTGCCCTTATTGCTTCCATTTCCATATTAGTTAATCTTCCTGTTCGCGTTAGTTTCATGTTGTCAGCATTATTCATCTGGTTTGGGCTAATATAAGGCATAGCCATTTGAGATGGTACGGTACTTTGCATTCCAGACATATTGTTCATTCCCCCTAATCCACCCATAATCTGTGGAGATTTATTCATTGCCATTTGAAGTTGGGCTTGCGTTGTGCCCATATTGTTAGATAAACTATTAACTTGATATTGTGGGGAGATTCCCATTTGAGGAGAAACAAAGTTAGGATTACCTTTATTCATGATGGAAGACTGACTATTTCCCACATATGAGTTATTACCTGGTATGTTGGACATGCCGTATGCTCCTGTCTGGTTATTGTTAGCAAAAGGATTCATAGATGCTTGCGGGTTAGTCCGCATGAACTGCAACGCCTGTGCTTGCCGGTATTCTTGCAAATTTCTTAAACGATTTTCCATCACATGTTGTTGTTTCATTATTTCTTCGTGGGCAAGAGAGTTTTGCGCCGATATTAACATTTCCTTTTGTTTTTTAAGGTCGTCGATCTCTTTAGCAAATAAAGATAAACGTTTTTCTAACTCTTCTTGTTGCCTTTGTATCAACAATTGTTTTTGCGATGTCACATTATGTTGTGAACCGTTAGAGTAATTTTCAGCATTATTTGTTACTTTTCCTGGCTCTATATTAATCTCGTCAGGTTTTTGTTTAGTTAATGATGCATGGATTTGTTGTCTTGTATCATGTTCGTCAATCCATCGTTTTTGATTCTCTAGTTGTCTTTGAATTTCAATTTTTCTTTTCATTCCTTCTGGTGATGTTTCTGAAATTGTATTTATTGGAAGATCATTTGTTTTTTTCTGATATAATACAGGTGCTTCTTCATAAGACGAAGATGGCGAAGGTACAATGCTGGCTTTGGAACGATGTTTTTCAAGAAATCTTTCTCGTTCATTTTCATAGTCTCTAGAAGTTTTATTTTCAGTATTTTCATAGGTATAATGTGTACCACTGCTGTCCTTAACAAGAGCTGTTGTTGATAACTTTTGAGGAGTCAATTTAACATTTGAACTTAATGCAGTATATCGGACAGTTTTAAGATCTTCATTTGAAGGAATAGAATATTGTTTGCTTGGACTTTCTGTTATAATTTTTGGTTGATGAAAACTTGGTTTACTAGGTTCATCAGAATCGCTTTTACTGTATGAAATGTCTTCATCGCTTTTTGATTTGAATTCAGTTATAGTTTTTTTGACCTTTGAAAATGCGGATTGTGAAGAATCCAGACTGTCGAATGTTTTGTTAAATACCTCATACCTCATGGAAGGTGAACTGGAACTGAATTTATTATGATTAAATACGTTCGTGCTTTCTCTTGAAATATTTGATTTTGGACTTAAAGACCTTCGATTAATTATCTCCTCTGTTGTTTTCATTTTTAATTCCTCACTGAAAGGTCTATCAAATTCTGATTTGATAGTTTTTGGAGTAAACACAGACATTTTCTCTAGGGAAATTTTACCATTTTGATTCATATTTTGATTCGTATGAGCCCCTCCGAATGTTCTACTTTGTATTCGGTTTGGTGATAAACATTCTTCAATTTGAGAATACGAAAAATTGGTTTTCTGTTTTCTGTCGGTTAACGATTCTTCAGATGCACTAGAAGATAAACTGGTGCTTTTATTCAAAGTGGCCGATACAACTGCATTGACCATTGATGTTGTAGCATTCAAAGTTGTGCTTAACGAAGTATTTATATTTGATGTCTGTTTACCTGACAATGATTCTACATGGACGATTTTAATTCCATTATCTTCTTCGTCTTCATTATTTAGAAACTTTTCATCAGTAGATTTATTTAATGGTTTTAATGTATTTAAAGTATTATTCAGATCTTGCCTTTTTATTCGTTCTTCTAACCAATTATGTCTAGGGAGATCTTGTGCGAAACGTTGATCAAAAATTTCCTTTTCATTGTTTTTCGCTATATTAGCTATAGTAGTTACTAAACTATTTTTTTCTTTTTCAATTACTTTTGTTTCAGTATTTTCGTTTACCTGTATAGTTTCAGTATCAATTATATTTTCGTCCTTATTATTTAAATCAATCATTAAGTTTGTAGGGCTATTACAAGTTGTGGATGAGTTATCATAGTCTTCGTAAGTTTTATGTTCAACTTGATTCGCTTGAGATATTTCTTTTCTTGTTTCTAAAGGATTATAATACATGTCAGAGTGTAGACAATGTTCGTTCTGTATGTTTTCTAGTTGTCCTCGCATGTATTGATTATTTTCATTGTATTGGTCATGATGATTACAATATATATATTCATAATTTTTTTTACCTAATACTTTGATTTTTTCTTTGATTTGATCATTTAAGTTTGTATTATTGTTATTATTGTTGTTATTATTTTTGACAGCTTGGAATGCTGAAGTAATTTTATGATTCAAGTCATTTTTTATTATTGGTTGGTTTTTTTGAGTCAACCTTTCCATTAATAATGACTTTTTACCGGCCAATTTCGCAGATTCGTCTACTAGTTTTTCATTATTTAATAAATTGTTAGCTAATAGTTTTTCTAAATTTCTTTTTTTATTTAGATTAATTTCAGCTTCGCTTGTAATATCTTTGCTTTCACTATTAAAATTCTTTAATAATTTATCATTTTCTTTTTCTTTTATAAGCTCACGATTATCTAATATTTCATCTTTCAAGTCTGTTACATTAACAGTTACATCTAAGTCTATTTTAGTTTTGCTCGATTTTTTTTCACTATCCATTAAATACCAGTCCATATTATTCGAGTCGAGATCGACGGTCATTTTTTCACTTGTGGAATCGTCGACTGATGGAACTTGTTGGTTCTAAACATATGTAAATAAACAAAGTTGTAAAAAATGTTATAATTATTATTTTTATTAACCAGTATCTAAGAGATTAGTGATTCATGTAGGCATTGATTCCTTTATATTTTTGTATCTCCTTGTATTCTCAAAGTTGCTTTGAAAATGAAATCTTTTGCAGGGCATTCAAATAAGACTTTTACTTAAAGATGGCATGTAATTTTGAACCTTTCTAGAAAATACCTAAACTTTAAAGGTACTTCAACTAAACAACCCAAATACTTCATGCATAATTAGGGTGAGGGTGAGAACAAAGAGGTCACTAACGCTAGATAAATCGAAGCATGCACTAGCAAAAGCAAATCAAATCGGTGACGTAATCAAAGTAAAGATTGTTTTGAACAGTACATAAATATAATATAATTAATACATTGAGACTAATTAAGATACGAAATGACTGACAAAGATCTGAATTTGTTATTGTTATTCTATCCTATACTCAGTAACTTGTTAATTTAATTATTATAGGGTTTTCGTTCTTGTAAACTTGAGAGTTACTTATTTTGAACTAGTATAGCGTAATAAAAAAAACAGTCTTGTCTATTTTTTACCTTTTATTGTGAAACATTTATTATTATTATATTGTTGTCTCAATTTTTATCCTGAATAGTCTTTTAATACATTCCATTCGTTTTTTTCTCTCTAAACTAACAAATTATTTTCTCGTCTAATTTATAAAACCATTTTATCGCTTTTAGTTTTTTGTGCTATGTAGTGTCTTAACAACTAAATATTTAATATATTAAAGCTTTCTATTTTATTACTTATGTAAGCTGTTTCCTCCAACACCATAAGGTATGATAAATAAATGAATAGGAAATGCTAGAACGATGTAGCACTTTCATATTATTAGGCAGATCAGTAAATTATTTACGATATACTACATTATTTTTTGTTTTTACTTTTATAAACTATTGTTGTATATTGCCTTTTAATTGCACTGTATATTTGAAATATACGAAGTTAAAACGAAAAAAAACAGAAAATGAAAAATGTTTACCATGCTATTTATAAATTTGATTGTCTTTTCTTGTGTATATGTACTAACTCAGTTCTTTAGTTAAAGTTGACTAATTATTTCTTGTTGAATAAAAAGTTACATATTTTTTTATCTCATCATTTTTAAAAAATCAGTCACCCAAGTTTTATTTTACATCGGAATGAATATAAATTGTTTCAAACATTTTTTTTTGATATTGTAAAAAAACTGCAATCAATTTTTCTCATTTTTACAATAAGCAACGAAATCTAACTGAATTCCTATTCTGTATAGATTCAATAGAAAGACATTTAAATAGACCATGAATGAATAAGAAAGATTCATTCACTATTAAACAATTATGAAATTGAATATAGATAGAGTAAATTAAATATATCATTTATATTAGTTGAATTAAAATTCGATAAATATTTTAAAACTATTAACACTTTAAAAGTTTATAAATTGATTCGAACAGAATAAAATTTCTTTTCATCTACTTTAAAATATTTTTATAAAAAACAAAATGTTCTTTTTTAATTATACCTTAACCGCTAACGCCAACATCGCCAACTTTCAAGTATATAAAACAATAAACAGAATAAACTAGTACATAAACAATAATTAAATACTGAAAACTATCAAAATCCAATAAATATAAGTATAAAGTAGCTAGAAAAAAATGATAAAACATTAAAACACTACCTAATTGGAATGAAAATTTTAACAACTAATTTTTTTAACTTTTTATGTTTTTTTAAAAAGATGAATGTTTACCTAAAATTAATTTTTCTGTTATATTTTATTTCAAGTAATTTTGTTTTTGAGTTAATCCCAATTGTTTTGCAACATAGCCTAAAAACCTGCTGCTACAAAGTAAAAACATATGTTTGTACACTTCTTCGAACCTACTCACTTTACTTTTATTACAATAAAGATATTGCGCCTACAAGGTTTAAAGTTTGTTATAAAAAGAAAAAGGTTTTATATTTTATTAACTTCAATATTAAATACTTATTGTTTCTTGATACTAACTCAAAATTGAATTTATAAAATAAGGAACAAAACCATATGTCCCTCTCTCAACAGAAAATAAATAAATAAATAAGTAAATAAATAAATAAATAATAAGAAAATCAATATGCAAATGCTTGTAATGGGAAAGGGTGCATATTCTTTATAGTCTATAACAGTCTGCAATAGAATATATTAAAGTTGATTCACTTTCTTTATTAATAATTGATTCATTCCATCTTTCTACTAAGTATATAAACAAAGTTTAAAGAGCTGATGGGACGCTTTGTGTTGCGCAGTATATGTTCATAAAATTGGTTAGTTATAATTACAACTTTACTTTAACGCTAATTAAAGGGCAAAGTACAGCAGTAGCAGATGCAATACATTGCATGGCTCATTAACAAAGATAAAAACATTTTGACCAAATTAATTTCTAATTTCTTTTAATTCAAATTGCCGATACGAAACTTGTTTAACCCTATTCTGGGGTTTTATATATCTCTAAAACTGTTCAACCCTAAGACTTTTTGAATTTGATGGTTTATCTGTTATAGACTATCTTTAAAAAATTCATGGTCATGTGACCAATAAGTCACGTGCTACATTAGTTTTTCTGACGTCACCCATATCTAGGCAGGGGTAGTTTTGCCCCGTCCCACCCAGTCATCGTCATAAAAAAGCCCACCCAGAAGTGGGTTAAAGGAGAAATTAGTGCAAGGTATTGACTTTGTCTTAAAGCTATTTACTCACATAAAATCATTTTCGTGAAACCTATATTGTAATTTATGTATAGTATAGAGCAGTTTGGAGTTAATAAAGCTAATAAAAATCACGGAGCAGAATGCTTAAGAATTGCTAGGGCTACAAGTAACATTGAAGACCTAGCAATTTCAAGTAAGCAACTACTTAACAGAATGTCAAATCGAGATGCCAATAAAATTAAAAAGAAAGAAGTACTATCGAAAACTATCAATAAACATATCAAAGTGCTTGATAAATATCAAATGATACCTGATTTTAATACAATTTGACCTTTAAATTAATGACAGTTTCCTCATTTGCATAAACAAGATATATAATTCAATTTACTTGACAGTTTCCTTTCTAAGTAAGGTTTTAATTTTTATTTTAGTTTATTTTTTAATTTTGTTTTTTAGTTTGTAGTTTATATTATTGATTCTTGGAAGTTCTTAAGGGCTTGACGAGCCTTCTTATTAGTAGATAAAAGTATGGTATCGTGCTTTTATCGTGCCTTTGATTGGCATAGTAATTTAACCTTGACAGAAAAGAAAATATTTAACCTTTTTTTGTTTTGTTTTGTTTGCCTAAACAAAATATTTATTTTTCATACAGCTGACAATTTTCTTGTTTGCCCAAACAAGAGCCATTATTTATTTTTCTGTTTTCTAAATTTTTTAAAATGTGTCGTCAAATTCATTGTCTTTTTATTTCTTTTGGTGTTAGCAGACCTTCTTTTACTTCTTTTGCAACTATTGCGTCTGTTCTCTACCTTAATGTGTTGTGATCTTTGTTTTTGTGTTTGTTCTTTGTTTGTCGTTTTCTGTAGCTGGTGTCTCATGAGAGGCAGGGGGTGCTTACTCTGTGGCCAGCACCTCATCCTATGAGCTAGAGTATCCAGCGTAGACGTACTCTGGAATATACTCTAGTTTCACTACATTTTCTTTTTCCTTTCATATTTTTACCTTTTCTTGTAATCTTTTCGTGTGTCGAATTTAAATGTTTTTTTTACACATACTATTCAGTATTTGGATGTAAATTATTAAGCTTCGTTTCAGAAGTGACATCTTGTAACATTTTAATTCTTTAAGTTATCTATTAATATATTTTATAAATATAAAAACCCCCTCCTATACATATATATTGTAATAATATTGAATTAGCAAATAAGGAAAGGTCTAGTTTATAGAAACTAGACAAATCCAGGGCTGATGGTGAGGTAGCAATACTATAATGAGATTAAATGGGTATTTAGTGTTGATTAAACTGAGTTGGAAGAATTTCTTGTTAATTGTTTTTGACATATGAGACTGTATCATTTATTTTTGACAAGAAAAATAGATAGAGGTATTCTTGATAAACAGTTAGACTTCAAACAATAACAATAACCCAGAATTATCTATATCCCCCCGTATTCCCGTATTGTAACTCAGAGACATCCAAAAGACATCCATAGTAGTTTCCTACGCTACTACTTATACATACAAACTAAGTGCGAACATCTAGCTTAGGTCTGCCAAAGCAGTCTTCAGTAGGAACTTAGTCTGCAACATGCTTATACTCTCACTGGATGCAAGAACTTTCTGAAATGGAAAGAACTTTCTGAAATGGAAATCTATTTGTAGTGGATGATTGTCTATAAGGCAAATAGGCATTAAATATTAGGTTTCTTAACTTTATATATAACAAATCTAAGTTTATATACCGCACCTGCAGCGTCTCAGACTTCTCAAAATTAATTTTAAATTGGTTCAATAAGACTGTGTACCAGGTTGTAAACGATAGTAGTTTAAACTTAAGTGATATTATTTTAAGTCTCTCTCGCCAAATGAACAAACCAATATCACAGCTCTTTATATCTCTTTATTTTATTCACTTGTAGTGAAATTTTCTTTCAACAAATTATAGAATATTTGCAATGCTTTTCTGCAAGGATTGCACTTGCATAAATATCAATATTGAAAGCATCAAAAAATCCTTATTAAAGTTGTGTACCAATCAGCACCTTTGATTGTCAAAAGCAAATACTTTAATCAAATAAATTTTGAGCAAAAAATTCAAAACTTGCAAAACTGATTAACAAAACTTATTTTTAAGTAATGGGGTGTAAGCTGTAGCAACTGTTTTTTCATAGCTAGCTTACCCTCTTACGAAATAACAAAATAACTTTTAGATTTCTGATTCTATTTAAAAAAGATACCAACCTCTTTTATATGTTCAATTTCAGTCCGTTCTTCTTCTCTTTCTTCACTTTTCTTTATTTCTTTTGAGCTGTCGAAAGGATTCCGTTCAATGTATGGATTCTGTTCTTGTTTTTCACAATAGTAACACTCCCAAGGTACGTCTGGTGCTAGTATGTCTGAACTGATGTAAGGCATGTGACACTTTTGATGGTATCCTAATATAAGAAAATGAGGATACAAAAATAATAAAAATAAAATTTAAATCAAGTCGTAGATTCCCTTGATATATCACTATTTTTCTTTTCTATGTTACGATAAATAAAGGCCAAAACATACTGTCAGTTTCATCCAATCGAATCGCTTGAAATTAATAAAAATAATAAAAGTTAAAAGGCAAAACATTAACCGAGTATAAATTCTTGGGTAATCTTCTTTTCACCGGATGTTTGCAAATACGTCGATTTATTTTTCCGTATGTTTAAAATTTATACTTGGGACGAATTTTTCGATCTGACTCCCGTAGTATTTATTTCGCAAGTTAATCTACGTGTTATGGTACTGTGCAATTTTATTATGTTTATTACACATTCTTGCTTGCTATTAGAATTTTCAAGTTTCTTAATTGGAAACAATTGTGTTATGTATTCTTATGTTTTAGTGTATTTTTTGCCTTTTTATAACTGCCTTTTTATAACTGTAGAATTTTGCAGCGTTGGCAAAATTTAGGACAAAGATCCAAGTTAGCTCGCTTTATTAGTTCTTCTCTTTCTATTTTAGCTTCTGCAAGATTTCTACTACCTTCAACATTTAATAATACACATTAATATAAAATATTTTATTAGAAAAATTCAATTCTATAATACAGAATAAAATAAAATAATAAATTAAATAATGCCCTAAATTGGTCGTAAAACACTTGAATTAAAAAATTCAATTGATGCAACCTTACTTATCAGCCGATTGCACAAAAAAAGTATTTAACGAATTTTGTTTTTCAACTACAACTAGTTTTACACATAAATATGATTTGCTATGATTAGTTTGAGGGAAGTTGTGCAGAGTCAATCTAATGAATTACAACTAATGTTTTATTTACATCAACTAACTGTGGACTAGTGATCAAGACTGGTTAGGAGATTTGCTTTACGATACATGTGTGGTATTTTCAGGTGGTTAAGGCTGGTTAGGAGATTTGCTTTACGATACATGTGTGGTATTTTCAGGTGGTTAAGGCTGGTTAGGAGATTTCCTTTACAATACATGTGTGGTATTTTCAGGTGGTTAAAGCTGGTTAGGAGATTTGCTCTACGATACATGTGTGGTATTTTCAGTCCAACCTTACTGGTATATAATTTTTGGCGTTCATAAAGACGATATACTAAATTAATTTGGAAAAATATTTTGATCTGATTATCTGGTAAAGTGACTTGTCGTCAGCTCAAAAGCACTAGCCCAGAACCTGAAGGCGCCATTCTAACGTCTAATCGTATCTAATCTAATAGGTCTTAGATAGATAAAAATATACATAGTAAAAACTATAAAGTATTCAGTATATGTAAAAAAGTATATCAGTTATTAACATAATACAATGGCTCTGGTGTGCAACCATAGAATCATGAGGAAGTGCAGTAAATCAAGTATTTTATAGTTTCTACATTGATATAAAACTTTTTAAATAAAGAATTTTAACTATATCTTACCTATATTACACTTGTCGCAGAGGACAATATCGTCGTTAGTTTCTGATTGGTCAGTTTTGCACACAACGCAGATGATGTCAGATGTTGTCTCGTTTACTAGAAGAAGATATAAATGATACGAATAATGATGATTGGTACAACTGTATCAAAGAATAACAACAAATACATCCACAAATTTCCATATAAACATTGAATTTTCTAAATAAAAAATAGCCCTTACTGGAAAGAAAAAGTACTTAAAAAATGAGTAACACAGTGCACAACTCAATGTCAAAGATAACGTCATGAAATAATTATTAGCAATTTGGCATGGGAAATATGAAAGGAATTGTGAAATATAAAACTAAGTAAAGTATTAATCGAATTCAATGCACTTTCATTTTGATAAATGACCACTAATTTCTAAACAAGACATCAATGAAAAATAATCGTTTATATAGTGTCCTCTGCAAACGACGAATCAGAAATGATTAAGTTTTTTTCTGCATTGACTTTTCTTGCAAAATACTTAAAATCTTAGTTCTCGCTTAGCATTGACTTATACTACGTCAAACATAAACATTCACCGCAGTTTTAATATTTAAAATGGCCAACTCGAGATTAATAAAGAGTGCAAAACAAACTTAGAAAATATACAGCACCTTAAAGAATAATATATTAAACAACAAGGAGAAAGTATTACCAAAATGGAAAAATAAATTGACAAATAGTTAAAAAAGAAAACATACAGAAATACACCAGTACAGTGATAAAGCAATATATTCCAAGTTACAGTTACTAAATCAATATATAAAATAAATAAAACTTAATTGCAATAGTTTAATTTCCAAGATATTCTTAAATATTTTGACACAAGTTTCCCCATGTAAGAAATAATTAACATATGTATTTATATTTAAAATTCGATTTACATTATGTAAGAATTAAATTTTATCTAAAAAAAATCGTATTTGTATTTTAAGATATCGTCATAAGAACATAGTCTTAAAATTATCTACTACAATAATTACAATAGATTTTATAAATCTTTTACAAATCTTTAACGAACTTTTAATCCTTTATCAAATAGGTACACCACGTAGTATTTCAATACCTATAAACTTATAAAAGGAAGTTGTTTTGAAAAGTGAAAGAATAAAAGTGTGTATAGCTATTATTTAGTTATTTTACTTTTACTTTTTATAGGTATTAAATGTTTTTAATATCTTGCTAACAAAATATATTCTTAAAGACTCTTGTTTGAGCAACAACTTTCCTTTGAATACCTAAAACTTGTATTTGGGTCTTCCACCTTGAGAATATTTATTTATTTAACTATAATAAGTTAAATTATTACATATTAACAACTATATAATGATGTTAGTTTTGCTGACATTTATAAGATCACGGAAAGGGCTGAGACAGAGAGTGACGAACTCATTAAAATGACCGTCAGAAGTAAAATAATACTTGTAATAAATAAAACTTTCAACGTTGGTATAGTTTGTCCCCAACACGTCTTCAAAAACGTTTCAGCTTCGTCCTTCAGTCCGTCTTAGTACATAAAAGACACTTTCATGACGACTCAAATTAGCTGTGTCTTTGTTATTACATTTGAAGACCGCAAGTAGAACTTCATTGTGTCTTCCAATGGAGGAGACTCGTTGTATTCCATTTATTTGAATACCTGATTCAAAAGCTTCTTATTCATAATAGCAAATGCAAATGCCGAATAGTATTGTTGTTTTATACAACTTTCTAACTTCACGATTCAAGAGAATATTACAGTTATTTGAAACTGCAGCATATCAAAACAAAGCAAAATGACCTACTTTCATCATTCTATTTGACTAAATCCATTTATTAGTTTTCGATAGTTGCTGGTTTTAGTGCAGGGTAATTAATTGCTAGGAATAATTTGAAGAGCAACACACCCCAAATCCTCCTTCTTTCATTAGTAAAAGACACTAATTCTATATTGCGTGAGTCCATTTTTAATTAAAAACAATAAGTTAATTCTTTTCTCCCCTCCCAAATCCCCCCCCCCTTCTTCTCTCCTCATTTCTCATTTTATTTTATTTAAAATTCGGATTTTACAAAAACTATGAGATAGATTCTTAAAAATCCTCCTCCCCTGTGCTGAAAAAAATGTGATCTGAATATCATGACATGAAGTGAACACTAAGCTCTCTTACCACTAAATATTAACAGGAACGATAAATCTTCCTTCGAACCGTCGTCAAATAACAAATTTGCTGTTTTGTTTGTATAGTCGATTGATACTATTTGAGCATAGTATACATCTCTTTCGTATTTTGCTAATATAACATCTCCGATTGCAAAATGAAAGTCATTGGTATCTTTGCCAAGCATATCTAGCTGCTATTCTAAATGAAAGAAATGATTAAGTAAATACGTAAATACGAAAGATTATAAACGAAGGAATAAAGTAATAAAAAAACATATTTTATAGTTGTATGTTAATGAATATGGTATTTATGATTTACAAATATTTAAAGACAAAGTCATCTAATTTGTATTTTTCATATCTTTTGTGGAAACTTTCGAAATTTTATCATATATCATATGACCTTTTATCAATAGACGAAATCTTTATAGTTTTTCTAGCGCAGACACTCTAAAGGACTCTCGAAGGTCCCTCAAAGGTCCCTCGAAGGTCTGGAAGCAGCAGTTTTAGGTAGCAGACAGTTTCTGAGAGTTCATCTAACAACTTAAACAATCTAAAAATCTAATCTTCTTATATGTTGTTTGGTATATTTTAATATTTAAAAGTTACCAAATATATGATAAAATTTCCAAATTTACTTTCTTATCATTTCCAGTTTTATTTTTTTGTGACGGTCACGAAAAACTTAAAAATTACAATGCATCATTTCAAATTTTGTTTTATGAAACTACCTAATATTAGTTAACTTTTAGTGACACAATATATATATATTAATATACTTCAGCCTGTAACTTTTTATCATGTAAGAATAAAAGAACTTTTTTTATATTTTGAAATTTAATTATATTATATACCCTTTATACTGATTACATTCAGTACATTCTAATGTTTAAAACTTAAAGAAATGCATGATATCAAATATCTGTTATCAAAATACAACCCAAACTATGTCATATGTACTTTTATCAACGGATAAAATCTTTATGGTTGTTTCTTTAACATACTCTCTCCATTAAGGTATGCATTAGTTTTTAATATGCATGGGAGGACTAACTTTAGAGTTCAAGTTGAATAAGTCAAAATTTCGATGTGAATCCGTAGCGTAGCTGGTGTAGGTGAGGTTTCTCCCAGCCAGCGACCATGGGGTTTGGTGATATATCACCGGTACCATTCAACGTAAAAACTCTAAATTAGTGTTCATAAGCGGCTTCGTTCCTATGTGCTCTGATGGCCGAGCGGACTAAGGCGTTGCCCTACATAGGCAACTATTCCCGAGGTTGAGAGGAGTAGCATTGGTTCGAATCCCGCTCGGAGCACTAACTATAAAGTTCAAGTTGAATAAATCAAAATTTCGATGTGTAATAATTTAATATGTATGTGTAACAATTTAGTATATGATACTGTATTCAAGCCATTGTAATATCAAGAGCAATCTTAGCTTTTCTCCAAAAATCCCAAATATTACTATAGTTTTTAAATAATGTGTTTGATTTGATTTGATTCAATCGGTTTTGATTATTTCAGTCTGTAAAGTTTTATACATCTTTAAAATGAGTTTGTTAAGATTCTTTGTTTTGGTTGTGATTTTCCAAAATTACGTCACTATTCTTACCTACTTAAATACTTTGTCCGATTAAATGTCTAAATAAATACTAATCTTTTGCTACGTAAGTCTAAAAGAAACTATTTCTATGCTAAACTTAATGAATTATGTCAAGACAATCTAGACATCATTTTCCTAACAAAAAAAATATTTTTGAATGTTTTACCAACAAAATTATATATATAAGGAATCACATTGTCTATTACAAGCCTTAATGGATGGATCTATACATTTATACAATGACTTCAAAACAGCGTGTTGACAATATATGCAAAAGAATAATTACAAGTATGGTTTTAATCAGTGACGACAATTTTAAATGGTTAAAATTTTATCTAATATAATTTATCATATTATTATAAGTCTTTGTAACTTATTTAAATAAGAATGATCAAGATAAAGTTTTGGTCAGAAATATTTCTTAAATGACGAGCAAGTTCACTAAAATATTTTACTTACAAATGAGGTTTTGAACCACATAAATTATTTCCTTGTATTCTCTTTGCGGTAGTATGTTTTCAATGGTACTATAAACAAGTTTTGTCAATCACAGGCGAAGAGACAAAAGATAACATAAGAATTAACTATAATGAGTGATTTCAACACGCTATGTACAAAAGAAGTAATTTATCAGAATTCCTTATTATATAAATTTTTCTTTGTTTTATCAAACTGATTTAGGGCATCCTGCAGAAAATGAGCAGAATTTATTATAAATATTCCTTGATTCAATACTTTTTTGTAATTATATTAATATAAAGCTATAACTGAACAACAAACTTGAGACTAATTTGCTACATAAATCTCTTGCGTTATCTCTTTTGATAGTAATCTTAATAACTTATAGTAATCTTAATAACTTATTTCCCCTTTTCACTTAATGCAGACAGTTATTTTTTTCTTTTAGATTCGAAATGCCAATCTCTAGAAAAGGACTTCAAATTAAGATCAATACGATTTTCGTTCTGAGAGATCCAGTTCAGTTCTGCAATTCAACAAATATGTGAATAGTATTTTGTTCACATAACAAACGTAGAATCATTTTGTGAAACCTATATTCAAGTTTATGTATTGTAAAAAGCAATTGGAAGTCAACAAAGCTGCAAAAATCACCTTTTTCGATTCAGCCGATTATAAGTAAAATTACTCCAAACTTTGTAAATGTGGTAATTCCGATTGGTATGTGTAAATCTTCTGTTTAATTTATGCTCGTCTCTATCATATGTTAACATTTCAGTTTATATTTGCATAAATTAGTATATTATGCATAAATTAGACAACATTTAACCAACAGATTTTAAAATGGAAGCCTTATTGTATTTATGAAGTATTTATTTATAGACAGTATACATAATTTCTACACAGCAGATGGTAAAAAAAGCAGATGGCAAATCACATGTTCCTCATCTTCTATAAATAAGATCTCCTCACTCCCCAAAAGAGAATAACAAACATTTGCTCATTAGTTTTAAATACTACAAATGCAATTAGGTACAAAAAATGCATATAGGACAAAGTCGTTTCGATTTTTACTTAAAGATTAAGAATGATTCGTTAGAAAATTAAGAATGTTTTGCGATATATTGAACTAGACAATCTAATGGGTAAACAAGTCATATATGCCCGATTTTAAAAAAAAAGTACTTCATGCCTACAATCACGGTCGTAAAAGGTGTGGACTTTGTCTTATTTTTATAAAAAAACTTGACTTGGACAATTGGCGAGTTAGACTTAAGACCTAGGACCTTGGGAATCTAGGAGTCAAATGAAAAAACCCTTACCACGTGTTCCTTTACTTTTTCTAATTTTTAAGCAAAAAACCTTAGAATTATTTAAGTCAAAAAGTTACCATAGCTTAGCTGGAGAGATTACGAACGTTTATTGTAATATTTCTTCTGTCATATTTCTTTTGTATTCTTTTGTTTTAAGCTTTACAATAGAGGTACAGTCTCTGTAATCAAAGTATGCATTAAAAATTTGTAAAATATTAAACCTTTTTTATAATTATTCGTATTTTAAGCTAAATCTATTGTTTAGAATGTATCTCATTGGTGGAACATATATAATTTTATGCAAAATGAATTTGTTTCAAATTCCTGGCGGTTCCTGGAACT
>JAYJMI010700392.1:2967-14190 GCA_036873855.1 Sarsia tubulosa
TCACCCTTAGCTTGTAGTTTAGCAGCCTCCAGCTTCGCTTCTTCCTCGCCCTTAGCTTGCAGTTTAGCAGCCTCCACCTTCGCTTCTTCTTCGCCCTTACCTTCAATTCGAGGGTCCATTTTAACTTCTACCTTGGGTTCCATGTCAACCTTAGCTTCAGTTTTCCCTTCAATCCGTGGCCCATCACCTTGGAAAGGGACGGTGGCTGGTGCAACAGCATGAGAGTCAACTGGATGGTTTTCAACTAAGATGTTTAAAATAAGATCTTGTATTTATGTTTTCATATGATTAGAATTGTAGACTATAGTATATATACTTTGCTAGGTTTAAAGCATCGCAAATCGCAAAATACCCTATTTTTAAAACCATATTATTTTAATAGCCAACATATTAAAAGAAAAATGAATTATACCATTAAAAAGACCTCAAAAACTATATGAAGGGCTATCAAGCGGATGCACCTTTTGAGAAATGACCTAAAAGAAAACACCTCTGTTAAATTAAAAAAAAGACGATCTGATGCGTTTTCTTGCCTTCTGGGCCAGAGTCTCAAGTACATACTCTAAGTGATAAAATTTAAGGCTACGTACCTGGCACATGATAAGGAACTCTTGCATTATCCCAAGGGTTTTTATAAGCATACACTAAAATAAAACAACAACAAGAATTAACCTAAACCTCATAAAAAATTACCCTACTACTGAAAATAATTTTCTAGTCAAACATTGTTAACACTTAATATTTAAGGTGCTTCTAAGCGAACTTTCAATATTTATTGGGAATATTTTTTTTGTGAAGAGCTATTAAAACGAAAGAAGTATTCATTATACTGCATTATACATTTTACAACTCATCTTACCATCAACATTTGGATGCGGTGATGGATGGTGTGCATGCAGCATGTGTTCATTTAAATGATCCATAAGCCCTCCTCCATTGGCGTCTTTCATGTCTGTTTCAAGTTGGCGATATTTCATCATCAAGTTATCGATGTGATTATGGTATTCGTCGGAAGACATTTCAGGATGATGGGTAACCTGGAATGAATTGTATAAATTTTGCATTTTTAATTTCGTCATGAGTGTAAAGTATTTCTAGAAAGGAAGAGAAAAAGCGATATTGGAAATTTATGATTCATTATGCCAACCAGCCAGCTATATTTCTTTGGATTCAGATATCAAAGAATAGAAAAAAAATAGCTGCTATATCCTTTATTATGCATAAATTTACCAAACAAACATAAAAAAACCTTAAAAAATCGTTTCCCTTGATTAGTATAGTCGTTAAAGTAAAATGCTGGGCAAAACCAGGAAAAAATTATGACAAAGCTGACACTTCGTCAGATGGTTCAAGTTGATGTATAGTATCACCAAAAAAAATGCGCCATGGTTTCCACTTGCACAAAAATTTTTGGGCAATTTACTACGGGGGTCTGCACTTTTTTCACCTAGCAAAAAAACCTCAAAATAAAACTGTTTTTTAGCTAAAACCACCTACACCATTCGAAAGCTCTTGCAAAACTATATAAAAGACACTTAAACGAGTTGTATCGATTTCTATATGGTTTCGGAGTAAATTAAGGTCAAAGTTGAAAAATATGGGGTTTTAGGCAAAAAATAGGATGAAATTGCAAAATTTCATGCATTTGACTTTAATTTTCTTCAAAACCACATAGAAATCGATACAACTCGTTTAAGTGTCTTTTATATAGTTTTTCAAGAGCTTTCTAATTTTGGTGTAGGTGGTTTTATTAGCTCAAAAACAGTTTTATTTTGACGTTTTTTTTTGCTAGGTGAAAAAGGTGCAGCCCCCCGTAGTAAAAGGCCCAGAAATTGTTTTGTGCAAGTGGAAACCATGGCGCATTTTTTTTGGTGATACTGTACATCAACTTGAACCATCTGACCGAGTGTCAGCTTTGTCATAATTTTTTCCCGGTAAATATCGTCAACGACCGTACTAGATCTTGAGTTTCGTTAAAAATAAATAATTTTTATGAAAAAAAATAACTATACATCCATAGAAAGCGGGCGACCAGAATGTAATTGAAACTCTTCTAAAGCTGTTGGTACGACATGTGGATTATGGAATTGATCATGATAGGGTGTAACCTCGTGACTTTCCATATATGGTAATCCATACCCATTCCCTTAAAATGTAAAACATCATTATTGAAAGTTGAATTGCATAAGATCCTAGCAAGTTTTAACGAGACATGAGATGAGAAGGAAACTTTTTCATATATTAAGTTCATAATAAGTGTGTATATTTGGTATAAACTTGACAGTATGCAAGTTTTTTAAGTTAACTAAGCTGTAAATATTGGACCTAAATAAACGAAAAATATATGACTTTATTTTATAAAAGTTTTTACCTAACTTACTAAATTAAATTCATAGCTTTTCTTACGACGCTGAATATATGACTTAACTTAAAAAGCCAGGTAAATCTATGGCCTAACCTACAAAGGTTAATATGTAAACACTTACTATGATGATTATGAAGATGAAAGTTATGATGTGCACGGTGTCCATTTAATGGCATTCCGATTCCCAGGTTTTGTAATTCGGAATCGATATTTGGATCATCTTGAATATCTTGAATGGCTCCTAATCTTTGGTGAACAACTATCAAAAAATAAAATTATTAAAATACTACTTTCCTATCTTCTTTTTTCTTTATTTCATCCCCAGAGAGTATTCTTTCACGAACGGATATTTAAGGTAAAAAGAGGAAAGAAGTCCTGGGATCGAGGTTGCTTTTTTCCTTATTTCTTACTTACATTTAGAATTTAATACATTTCAACTAAAAAGAAGCAGTATTTAAAATAAGTTTAACTTGCAAACGACTTTTTCTATATGCAACAGTATTCTGGTAAGCAAATGTTTTATACCTTCTGCATTATGCATTTTGGTAGCTTGAGATAGAGGATCACCTGAGGAGTACATCCTTCCATTTGCCGGGTGATGTCCCTCTTGTTCCCAATGCTCCGCAATCCCATCTAATGTCTCAGCAGGTAATAAAGCATTTTGATCGGTATGACCGAAAAATCCCATAACTCCTGCTTTTCCATGATGGCGTCCTCGATTAGCACGTGCTTCATAATCATGCTCCCAGATAGCATCAATGATACCTGCAGTCTCGTGATCGGTGTGAGCATCAGATACTTGAAGTGAATGCACTGGATCGTTTCCAAATAACCCATGACCACTTGATCTTCCTGACCCTGTTACTGGTCTACCTATTGCTGACGGTTGTTCCATATAATCCACGGTCCTACTACCTGGGTATGAGTTATGATATCCTATGTTTCGACCATGATGTCCAGCAGCATATTCACGGTCAGAAATCTGCGTTGTTCCCCTAACAACACCAGTATAATAACGGTTTCGTGAGCGATGATATGGTCCCATACTCTCCCCAAAGAATTTACCATGATGATGTACCCCCATGTAGTTATAATGAGATCTTTTTGTTTGTTCATCTTCTTCTTCGCTTGTGTTGTTTATGATAGGTTGTGTGATATTAGCTCTTTTTATAGATGAAATAGTTTTTTTAAATTTCGTTGGAATTTTTATGGTTTTCTTAGCTTTATGTTTCAGATGCTTCGATCTTTTTGTGTTTGACTTAGTTTTATGTATGTTCAATATTTTTACATTCTCTATATGTTTACGTTTCTTAAATTCTTTAGTTGTGTCACTATCAACTTTCTTGTGGTGGTGAAGAAATATAGTTTCATTATCGAGCTCTTCTTTAGAATTATTATCACTTCCAAAATTATCAGGGCTTTGAAATATTGCTTCACCGTTTATCATGGTGTTAGCAACACTTGCTTCGTCATTTAAAGGGACTGTTTTGAGTGTACCGGAATCTTTAAGTGGATTGTCTTTATTTTTTTCAGTCGTTTTAAGTTCATCTTCAGGACTTTTTATTTTGTTTACATCATTTCTTTCCATAGACGGTAATTCATCGCGAGAGGGGAGAGGGGCATTAATAGCATCCATAAAATTCTTTACCACGTGCTTGTGCTTATGATTAGTTAGTATAGATTCCTTTTTAGCATGAACATGCCTAAACAATCTTTCGAGTTTTTTCTTAAATTGTTTTATATTTGAACGTTTTTCTTCGTGACCTTCTTCGTGACTTTCCTCGTGACCTTCCTCATGACCCTCTTCGTGCTCATTCTCCTCCATTTCTTCTCCACGTGGTTCATCAGTGTGATCAATATCTCTCTCCTCCCCATTGCTTATTTCATCATTTTCCTGATTAGCGCGGTCTTCTTTCATTGCGTTTTCATATTCGCTTTTTTCGCGTTCTTCGAACTGTGAAATCATCTTTTCAGCCGGTTCTTGGTTTTTAGATTTAATATCATCTCCAAAATTTACAGGATCGCTATGTGTTTCTAAATGATTAAAACTATCGTCTTGTGTAACTAGAGGCTTATCCTCATCATAGTGTCTACTACGATCGTGTTCTTCGTAGCTAGCTCGATGATGTAATGTATCTTCGTTACCGTAATTATTGTTTGGCCTCTCATGAAACATATTACTTTTAAAGTCACTTGGATGTTGAAAATGTTCATTTCGAAATTCAGGTTTATTTTCAAATTCTCCCTCTTTATTTTCAAGTTTTCGTTGAAACATACTTTCTCTTTCCTCAGGCTTTTCATCGAACATCCTAGACGTTTCATGTTTATGTTCAAGAATATCGGAAGCACGACCCTGCATATCGGAAGAACGACCCTGCATATTAATTCTTTCATTCGGTTTTTCTCTCATAAAATGACTCATTGGATAAGATTTATGTTCAAAGTTATGATTTCGATAATCTTGTTCAAATTTTCCATTAATTTTTGGGTCAATTGCAATGGGTTTATACCCTTCTTTTTGTCTAAGCATGTGATTTGGCTCATAAATTTTTTCGCCACGAAAGTAGTTTCTTTGTTCCCTTGGTAATTTATGATCTTCTAAAGGATTTACTTTATCAAGCATATTATCATGTTTAAAGTAATGTTTAGATTCGAAACTTGGTTTGAATTGCGTACTTTCAAGACTCGATCGATAGTTTGGTTTGAATTGCGTATTTTCAAGATTCGATCGATAGTTTGGTTTGAATTGCGTATTTTCAAGATTCGATCGATAGTTTGGTTTGAATTGCGTGTTTTCAAGACTCGGTCGAGAACTTTCTAGAAGAAGTCTAGTATTTTCACTTCGAAGCCGGGTATTTTCAATACGAAGTTGTGCATCATCAAAACGAGGTTGTGTTTCATGGATAGGAGGTTGTGTCTCATGAATAAGAGGCTGTGCTAAACGAAGCTCATTTTTTCTCCTAGCATGATAAGGTTCTTTGTCAATAATAGGTTCAGATACTAAACCAGCTAATCTTTCTTGTGGGGAGACTTCAGCAATTTTATCAGGGTAAGGATTTTCTCCTTCATATGCTTCTGCTATTGGTCCTTCATCTTTAACTATCTTAGGTTTTTCTTTGATCGGCAAAGGCGTTAGTAAACGAGTAGGATCAATTCCTTCCAACGACATTCGTTTGCTTCCTGTAGGAATAAAAGCAATAACAAAAATACCAAAAAATAAAAAAAAAAATATAAAAATAAAAAAACATCTACACAAGCTAAAACAAAAAACACTACTGGATCTGTTAAATTGTATGATACCAACTGCTACATTTTCATAATTTTTCTTTGTTTGTAAAATATTTTTTTTAAAAAGTTCCTTTAAAGCAGGTTGCAAGGACACAGAACTAAATCAAATCTTTTCTATGTTCACAAACTTTTCCAGAAAATGTTTATACCTGTCACGTCACCAGAAGCTAACTGTTTAAATGCTGATGCTTGTTCATTGTCGTTAAAGAACGGTCCACTCCAGTGATCGATTTGTAATGGCATTTCACCTTGCATAGGTGAATCAACATATTGCCGTTTATGCGCATTCAACGCGTCACTTTTTAAGGGTATGTTTATATGGTGTCGTTTATGTGTTTTCAGCGTGTTGCTTTTTACAGGTGTGTTTATATGGTATCGTTTATGTGCGTGCAACCTTTCACTCTTAAAGGGTGTATCTATATGATGTCTTTTATGTGAACGTCCATCACACGTGTTAGATGACAGAAAAGCTGAAAGATCAAAAAATATGTTGAAAAATGTGTTGAAAAATAAAAATAATTTTAAAAACCTTGATGAGCACTTTTTCGCAAAACTTGTTATTGAAACTTCAACGAGCAGTGTGAATGAGATAATGATAATGATAATGGTAGCTCAGGCTTTTCTAAGTCAGATTAACATCGAAGTCAGCCATTTATTTTTGCGATGTTTGCTTTTAGTGTATTTTGATTGGCTATCAAATTTGATGAACTTAAGTCATTGTAAAATCCAGACAAATGAAAATTTAAGCGATTACACAATGTGTGATACAGGAAAAGTGGATATTTCACAGAACAAAATGAATATTTCAAAACACTTTATATATATGCTGATGCTGACTTCAGTTTTGGGCGACTCGATGAGCCTATTAGATAAAGAAAAGTGGGTGTAAAATATTTGTTCAACTTACTAAGGAGTAGAAGGTACGCTGAAAGCAATTGCTTTATATTCCATTGATATTGATATGGTTGGTGTAACCTAAAAGTAAAAGTGGGGTGTAAACTTTAAAAAGGGGGCGTAAATTTTAAAAGTGGGGCGTAAACTTTACGACGAAAATGATTTTTTTATTTAAATTTAAGCAATGATACAATGATACGACTTAAAGGGACTTACTCAGGTGTTTTGGCAAAAATAATTAGTCCCTACTGAAACGTTGTGGAATGAAAGATGACCATTTCAGTGGTATCCTGTGAAAAATTGAGCCAATTTCTATGTGTAGTTTTTGAGATACTTGTATTTTAAAATCGCTAAACAAAAGAAAACAAGAAGCATTTGAGCTGTTTTATAAAGTTCGGACTTATTTTACAGTTGATCTGCTGAACCAAATAAGGAAATATTTATAAGTTTTTTGGTCTCGCACTGCTCTTTGCAATACATTAATTTCAATATAGATTTCAAAAATGATTTCACCTGAGTAAGACTTTTAATGGGAAAGTTGTATTGTCTACTAGGAATATATATCAGTTTAACTCTTTCCTTACAGAAGCCGATTGTTTTTATGTAAATAATAAAAACTTGTATCATTTCCTAAACTACAATGATTTTATACTAACTCATCAAGTGATAAATTCAATAAACCCGATGTAAATCCGATTTAAACCGGATGAGTATTGAAAATATCTAACTGATACTTTAACTTTGCATAGGAAAGGATGTCGAAATTTATGAATCTTGAATAATACCAAAACAATGCTTCTAATGCAACTAACTTAGAACAGTTGAACAATTAAATAGAAATTATTACGTACCGTTTGCACATATCAACCTGAAGTTCTAGAATATTCGATTAAATATCTCGTAGCAGGTATTGATATATTTCATTAAAAAAGTTCCTTTAAATAACAACAGCAAACTAACATTCCCTAGATTATTCGTCATTCAAAAATTTAAATCTATACATGAATAAATAAGTTATTGATGCATTAAATGGTATAAATTAATACATTATAGTTTTATATTTGGTATATCTCCAAAGCTTCGCAGCAAAAAAATCGATTTAAATTAAGACACCAGTATTTTCGCTGCTCACACTCGGTTTGATTTATGTGAATCGATTCAATCTACTCAATAAGTATGGTTTACTTTGTTTCAAGCTAGCTAAACGAATATAAAATATTCACGAGAACAGTTGTATGTCCTTTCTTAAATTAAAACCTCCATGGTAAAATAAATGATATCCGATATCCCTATAAAGTAATTTGAGTTTGACAAAGTTAAGAAATTCTTCATTCAATTTATCAAACAATAAAATAATTTCTTTAAAGACTTTACTATCCTTGGCCACATATTTTAAAAAGCTAATCTATGTTGCAAAATAATATTTTAATCAAAGAGAGTATGAATAGAAAAATTAACTCACACTGAAAATACTATTCGCACAATTCAAACGAATATACTTTAAAGGAAGAAAGTTTCGCTGGAAGAAAATTTCGTGGTTCAGACTGACCGCGAAAGTTTTGTATTTCGCGGGAATAAACTTTCGCGGTGGGACGATTTTATGATATTTCGCGAGAATAAACTTTCGCATATAGTAACTTTTCAAATATTTCGCGGGAATAAACTTTTGCGGAATTAAGAAAAATACAACAATTAAATCAGTCAAGGAGACAATTTTCTTGTTAAGTTGTTATTACAAGTGCTAATTTACTTCAGCCAAAGTGAACATTCCTGAGAAAGCTTGCAAGAAAATAGAGTACCATTTCCTCTACGACTTTATTTCGAAAGCTGAACGATTTCAGATACCAAACTCACTGTTAGTCAACTTAGATCAGACACCATCTCCGATTGTACCTGGGAAAAAGCACACGATGGCACTCAAAGGGAGTAAAAGTGTCACTATCGTTGGTGCCTCTGACAAAAGAAACATCACAGCCACATTCGCAATTACCTTGTCAGGAGGTTTCTTACTGATGCAATTGATATACGGAGGGAAGACCAAACAGAATCTCCCTAGCTTTAAATTTCCGGATTCTTTCTCTCTCAGTGTTAATGAAAAGCACTACTCAAATACGAAGGAGTCCCTTAAGTTCTTTAATGAAATAATATCCCGTACATTGAAGGAATGCATTCGTCAGATAACTTTTCAGCAGACCAGTACGCATTAGTTGTGATGAATGTATTCATTGGCCAAATGACTAGTGACGTATTGAATCTTCTTTGGAATAATAAAATCGTACTAACGTTAACTTTCTAATGTTCCAGCGAATATGACCAAATTCTATCAACCGTTAGATTTGACGGTAAATGGCTTCGCAAAAACGTTTCATGGCTCGAAAGTTCAAGGATTGGTACACAGAGCAAGTAAGTGCCAAGCTGGATAAAGGTGTTGGTATTGATGATATAGATATCAAATTACGCTTGTCTTTATTAAAACCCCTGCATGTGCAATGGACTGTAGATTTGTACAATCACATGACAAATGGCGCAGCAAAAGAACTGATTGACAGTGGGTGGGCTTCGTCAGGCATTAAAGACGCTATTGATTTGGGCCTGAATTCACCGCTTTCAATCGACCCATTTAATGACATTGCACCGATGATGGTAGAGTCGAATGAAAGTCCACCTCTTCACAATCATGCGATATGCGATCTTTCCCCTGAGACCAAATCGATTGGTTACTCAAGAGACGACGAATCATCAGACGAATAAGAAGTTTGGGGACCAGCAGACGATCGAAATATTTTTGAAGTTATCGATGCATTCGACGATGAAAATGAAGACTGTTAGTTTAACAGTCTTCATTTTAGTGTTAGTTTATATTTCCTAAGCTTCCTAGTGTTTTTATTTACCTTCTAAGAAAAAAACCAGGCCTCATCAAAAATATAAAGTATCTAATTTTCTAAATTTCTGGAATTAACTTTCGCGGATGACTCATTTTGATATTTTTCGCGGGAATTAACTTTCGCGGATGACTCATTTTGATATTTTTCGCGGGAATTAACTTTCGCGGATAGCCAATTTTGAAAAACTTCGCGGGATAAACTTTCGCAAAAAGGAAAAAAACGCATAACTCAGGAAAGTTTCTTCCTTTAAAGTATGTTTTTTAAAAACCTCGTTTAAATCAATGAGCTCCAAACTGAGAGGAAACGAGATTTATAACTTCTTCTTTTACAATGCTTTTCAAATAAAGAATATCCTTTCAAATAAAGTCTATGAACAGTGGACGGATACATGTATTTACTAACTACATTGCTTAAATATTGATATAAGAGATTTGTAAGGTTTAAATTATGTGTTTAATTAGAATAGAACTGCGAGAGTAATGAAATATAGTAATCAGTACAATTTTATATCTAAACCATAGTAAAATGATCCAAGTTGGTTTTAAGAAGCTTTTCATTTTTATTCTTTTCGATACCATTTAAATAAAAATCAGAGAGCAATGAAATGCAGTCTTCGATACATTTTTACATTTAAACCATAGTAAAATGGTTAAAGTTGGTTTTTAGAAGCCATTCATTTTTATTTTACTCGATACCTCTACAAAATACTTAAGAGTATACAAATACCATGTTTCAAACAAATTACATTGCTTAAAGGCCGGAATAGCAGCTTTGGAAGGTTTAAATCACGTCTATATTAAAACAAAACAGAAACAGCAATGAAATGCAGTCTTCAGTACAATTTTACATTTAAACCATATTAAAATGGTGAAAGTTGGTTTTTAGAATCTTTTCATTTTTATGCTACTTGATGCCATTTAAATAAACTTCAGAGAGGAATGAAATGCAGTCTTCGGTACGTTTTTACATCTAAATCATAGTAAAATGGTGAAAGTTGGTTTTTAGCAGCCTTTTATTTTTGTTCTACTTGTGTTCAATACAAAATACTTAAAAGTATAAAAATAACACATTTCAAACAAACTACATTGCTTAAATGCCGGAATAGCAGCTTTGGAATGTTTAAATCATGTCTTTATTTGAATAAAACTGAAAGTGCAATAAAATACAGTCTTCAATACAATTTTACTTCTAAACAATAGTAAATTGATCAAAGTTGGTTTTTAGTAGCCTTTCAATATTATTCTACTGGATACCACTACAAAATACTTAAAAGTTTAAAAATAACATATTTCAAACAAACTACATTGCTTAAATGCCGGAATAGCTACTTTTAACGGTTTAAATCATGTCATTATTTGAATAAAACTAAAAGTGCAATAAAATACAGTCTTCTGTATAATTTTACATCTAAACAATAGTAAAATTATCAAAGTTGGTTTTTAAAAGCTTTTCATTTAAATTATACTCGATACCACTACAAAGTTCTTAAGAGTATACAAATAAGATGTTTCAAACAAACTGAATTAACTAAATGCCGGTATAGCTACTTTTAAAGGTTTAAATCATGTCTTTGTTTGAATAAAACTAAAAGAGCAACAAAATACATTCTTCAGTACAATTTTATATCTAAAATATATAGTAAAATGATCAAAGTTGGTTTTTAGAAGCTTTTTATTGATATCTTACCCGATGCCACTATAAAATACTTAAGGGCATACAAATAACACGTTTCAAACAAACTACATTGCTTAAATGCCGGAATAGCTACTTTTAACGGTTTAAATCATGTCT
>JAYJMI010700503.1:0-14186 GCA_036873855.1 Sarsia tubulosa
GTTTCTAGTGAATCATTTGTATGGTAGCAAACATGTTTCTAGTGAATCATTTGTATGGTAGCAAACATGTTTCTAGTGAATCATTTGTATGGTAGCAAACACGTTTCTAGTGAATCATTTGTATGGTAGCAAACATGTTTCTAGTGAATCATTTGTATGGTAGCAAACAGGTTTCTAGTGAATCATTTGTAGGATAAAGATGTTGTTATGTTGAACCCTGAGATAGACGAAAGTAATATTAATACCTGTGAAAATAAATCTAAAGTAACTTTTTTGTCCCTACGCTGATATCTTACTTTTTCTCAGTAACTGTTAGTATATATTCTATTTTAAAATCCTAACTGTTAGTATGTATTCTATTTAAAACCCTAACTGTTAGTATATATTCTATTTAAAACCCTTCATATATTATTGGAGGGGAAATTACTCACTCACCCATATTTAAAAACGATAAAATTATTTGAAAATCAATTTTCGTCAACCTTTGTCTTTATAATAAATGTGTTCATGGCTTCCGTCATTTGATGAACTCCTTTATTTTAGTCTATGTTGGGACATGATCATTGAGATGGGAATGATCTTCTAGCTAGTTGTTGCTCAGTTGATCCTGATCCCACCCAACATTGGCGTTGATCCTGGTCCCACCCAACTTTGGCGTTGATCCTGATCTCATCCATGAGTGTCTTGGTTAAAGCATGCTAAGCTCATATTGAGGTAGTTTACCACCTACATTGAGTCATAACTTGGTAGTTTGATAAAACATTATGGTAATTTGAAACATGGCTGGTCATGGTTATTAGATGTAACCACGTGACGGTGCTTTATTATATAATCAACCAGGAATGAACCAATACAACCTTTCAAAACAAAACCCATAGAATTTCGAGCGCAAGATCCACGATAAAAACGTAAATTAAAACAACGGGTGTATACTCGGGTTGATACCAACAGTATCAGTATTTACTAGTAAACCTTTTCATGATATGATTGACACTATTTGATTATCATAGTAATGGCGTTTATACACCACAGTAAAAATATAGAGTTATTACTTTTGATTTGTACTAGATCTTATTTCAATTTGAAATTAAGTAAAACAGGAAAATCTTCCAAAATGAAATCGGTATTCATGTGTGTTTGCATGATAACACATGCATTTGTACTAGTTTAATCGTTCACGACTCGCGACTTTCTTAAAGTCTATCATTACGACTAGTCGTTAACTAAAATTGATAAAAATAAACAACAAACGTACGAGAAATTATATCTTTCTGTGAATAATTTTAACTATCTGGGCGTACCTTAGAGAAAATTTAATCTTTACTTGAAGGAGTCGAAGAATTAAACTTTTCCCGATCACTTTTGTTATAATTATATCAGTTCTAATTATACCTCCTAATAATGAATGAATCTCGTGAATTTATTGGAAAAGCTGAAAATTTTCTGAAGAACTTGTAAATATATTTTTATTGCCTTATCAGTCTTTTTATAACGCTTGTGTTTATATTTTAAAAGTCTTTGTTATTCGTTTGTTTGGTCATTGTTATATACACTGTTAAGTCACGTTAAAACCAATCTTAATCCAAGTCTTCCTGTTTAGTCTTGATACGTATGGCAGTTCTCACTTTAAACCACAAAACTAGTCACGAGATTTACAATATTATATATTTCAAGGTTTTCTACTTTTACCTAAAGCCTTGTTTCCCACAAGCGTAATTTTTTTTTTCACGCGGACGAAATTTTCTGCCTGAAAAGTCAAATAAAAAAAAATTGTCGAAATTAGCTAATTTTAGCGTTTTCGTTTGTTTTTGTCGGTGTGGACATTTATGCCTGTTGGGATGGCTAATTGCATTATAGTTCAAAACTTGGTATTGTAAAGTTTCTATTGGAAAACTTAATTTCAGAATTAAGGAATTATAGATATAAACTGTTCACAAATTGTACTGTGTAAAGACATATATATATAAATGTTTTAATTTCGATACTGATAATTCTTCATGATTTTGTGAATAAATAAATAGATATTTTTGATATTCGTGCATGATAATAATATAAATCTATAAGAAAACATTGATTTCTTTTTACTTCCTTTTGAATTAATTTCTAGCCTTGTTGGTTATTTATCAGCTTTACTGATTATTGCTCTCTCTCACATCTAAAACCGCCGCAACGAAACTTCCATCCGTACACCGTAGACAGTATGATTAACCAAAAACAGTATCATTTTAACCGTTGCCAGTATAGAAACATACTTGTTGTGAGTTTTCGTTGCCGGTGTTTATTTGTGAGTTTATTTTTAAAAAAAGGTTCTCTGATTCAACCAGAAATATTTCTAATTAGTAGGGGAGAAAAACTAAAATCAATCTAGTTCTCCCCTTAAAACGAATGAGATGCCATTGGACCATTCAATAGTGTTTAACACTATTCTTTAACATGAAAGAGTTGTATATTAAAAATCCTCAGCACTCGCCTCAAAATGGCTGGCGATTTTTTCTTTTTTTGCGCACTATCTTCATAAAACCGAGATCGTCCATTGTTTAAGAAATTGAAAATATTTATAAGCCCACCCTATGGACATCAACTACTACGTCATGTTTCATGTGCAACTTGTGCCATTCACCTTGTACTAAAGATCAGGATACGCCGAAACTACTTGAAAAGCATGAAATTGAGCAAAAAAGCAAAATGAACGTTCAGCAAGCATGCTACTTATGACGAAAAATTAGAATAACAATTTTCTAGTTATTCCTAAGAACTCATAGACTAGATGAAATAGTCGTTTATTTATAAAAATGATCTGGGTGCCGATTATAGTTTTTTTGTCGCCGATTTATTTTGAAATCCCTTAAAATATTTTACTGATAGTCGAAAAGAATCCGAAGCTGAGTCAAAAATCATTTTCCAAACTTTCTACGTGAATTTTTCAAAGAACTTAACAAAATGATCGAACTTCTCAATCACCGTTACAATTCCATCCAAACAACTGCTCCAAATTACCTCTTGATTTAGTTGGCAGATTGTTTTAGTTGAGAAAATGAATATATAAATAACTTTTTTACTGCTGTCGATACTTTCGTTAGACAATAGATGATATTTCTTTTCTATTCTTTGTTGTTTATAGATTAATCTGAATTTCTCTACAATTGCATTAGCCTTAAAATGCAAAACTAAAACTATTTACACAAAGGAGAAAGCCAGTTATTGATTCAGCTTAAAGCTACCAATACCGCTAATAAAACCACACATACAATTAGAAAAACCACCTTAAAAAACTACATAAAATACAATTTCTCCAATTTAGTCGTTTTTTCAAAAATTTTGTTTCTGTTCGATAATTGCTTGATTTGATCTGATTTTGGCAAAAACACAATGTTTGACCTGAACTTACTCAATTACGATACAAAAAGTGATTTAAATCGTCTTACTAAGAATGACATTTCAAACTCGTCTTACTAAGAATGACATTTCAAAATCTAGATTTAGATGTTTCTAGACAGCTAAAGAAACTCGATATAGTTTTTGCATTCAGTTTTAGTATTTTCAACACTAAGGAAATTATATTCTGTCATAAAAATTGAACAAAAAACTGCTGAGAGTTGGAAAGATAAAGTAAGTTTAGTCAGCATTTTAGGCGTTCTCGTCCCCTGATCATATGTGATCGAAATAAGTCGTGGACTTTAGAGAAATGACATTCACCATTGCCTGTGCCATTTTTACAATAAAAGAGAATCAGCAAAACTAAAAATTATCCAAACGTTTACCCTTAACAATGTCGTAGGCGTTCCGCTTGTTTCTCGTTTCTCGTCTATTTAGAAAGCTTATAATATCTACAGACCTTCCCTGAGTAGCTTTTCGTAAGAAAGGAAGGTGCAATCTTCACCTAGCGAATATTTACTCTGAGGACGAGGTTGCTTATCTTTAGAGTATCATTCTTCAACTGGGAAGGGGCTTCAGTTTTATTCTACGGAAACTTTCCCACGTTTTTATTCTACGGATAATTCTCCACGGTTATTGTTTTAATACTAAGAGGAGCCATTTTGTTACACTTAAGTTGTTTCAAAACTTCCCGTATAATTCAAAATAGATCGTCAGGGAGAAAAGTCTCATACTAATCTAATCGTACTTCTTAAAGGGACTTACTCAGGTGTCTTGGTCAAAACAATTATTCCCTTCTGAAACTCTGTGGAATGAAAGATGACCATTTCAGTAGTATTCTGTGAGAATTTTAACCAATTTCTATGTGTAGTTTTTGAGATATTTGTATCTTAAAATCGTTAAATAAAAGAGAACAAGAAGCATTTGAGCTGTTTTACAAAGTTTGGGCTTATTTTGTGAATTACATGCTGAACCAAATGGGCAAATATTTATCAGCTTGAATGGTCTTGTAGTGCTCTTTGCAATATCTTAACTTCAATATAGGTTTCACAAAATATTTTTACCTGAGTAAGGCCCTTTAAAGTAAGCAGTACATATATTTTTTGGGAGGAAAAAAGAGTTATAAAAGCTACAGCTTTTGCTATTATAACTCTTTAGGAGGATCGAATATCTATACACCGTTTGAAAGATATTAAAATTTTGAGTTTTACAAAATAATCAAGTTCTTTTTCTCCACTTTTTCTAGTATTCCAGAGTAAGAGTTCTTTTCAACAGTGAGAATCTACAGTCTAATTACTGTTTCATGTATGTATTTTTTCTTTTCTCGAAAGTGAGTGGCCGCAGAAAAACCTCAGTTTTGTTTTTAATCCCGTCATATATCCTATAAACATTCTTCCAAATTCCTGTATACACAGACAACTAATACAAGATTTTTGTGAACGAAATGTTAATGAAACAACTTCCGCAATTCCTCGGCATAAATTATAAAGAAATGATTGAAATAGGGAGTGTAATTGAATAATGTAAACGGAAACGAAGTCGCCAATGCAGTATTACATTGATGATGTAAAACAAGATAGTTACTTTAAATTACTATCTGACGGGTTAACCAATATCGATAACTTGGAGTAAAGTTTATATTAAATAAAATAACAGGAGGGGCAGCAATAACTATATAACATGAGATATAAGCATGTTTAGAGAAACTGCTTTGTGGTATTAAATTAAATTTCCTTGATAAAAAATTTGTTTTTATCAAATCGTGATCAAATTAATACAAAATTTATTTATTTTATATGTCCCAACATACACATTATCAAATATAGACTTTGTTTTTGATCGTTCTTTGGTTTTAATCAGTTCTTTTAAACTCCTAGCCTAGTTCCGTAGTTCCGGCCATTCTTTACAAAAAAAGCCGTACGTAAAAAAGGTGATGTGTCTCATTCGCGGAACAAATTTCCATTATTCCTAAACAAACAAGAAGCTCGTAAAGCTTTTTTTTATTTCAAGCTAAGGGTGTAAAATAAAGTATTCAAGAAACATGTCAATCATTACTTTTAGTGAATGTAACATTTAATGATGTCAATTAAAAGAACTACACTTAATAATAATAACTATTAATTAAATGGAATTTAAATGGAACTGAAATCATTAATAATGATATTGAGGTGTTCCCAAATATTCTTTCAAGTTGCCGCTACAATTTCCAAATGACAAATTACTAAGTATGGGTATCCCACAACACAAATTATGGTCAAATGATTCCGTTTGATGTCCACCTACTCATGAATAGCAGCTTGTCATGATTTTCGAATAACAATCACAAACAAGTACTAGCACGTGTGTCAAGCATTCGTATTTAATATATCAACTACTAAATTTTAGCTTTTAGGTAATATGAGGTGCGTAAAAAAATTAGCCAGTGTATTTACTACTCTTTGCCAAAATAAGGCCGTGCGAAAAAAAATGTGCTTCTTCGCGCTTCGCGTATTTTTCGTTGCCTTATTTTTCCGCGGTTAAGAAGAAGGGTCTACCTATTCAATAGTATTAACTATGCTTTGATATCGCTACAGAAACTTTAAATTATATGCTTTGATATCGCTACAGAAACTTTAAATTATGCTTTGATATCGATACAGAATTTGGTCACTCATAGAATGGGACTTGATATTAGACGTCCCACAAAAACATTTCTTCCAGTGCACAAACACCCACTGGAAAAATGAAGTTATTTAGATAAACCAATGAAAAGTTCTAGCCGTTTTTTATTTATTTTAGTTTTAAGTGTTATTGCTGGGTTTTTCGAACGTCACCCAATATCGACCGCTTTCCCTGAATATTTGAAATCGACTTGAATAAATACTAAAAGTCAAAAGCCCTGCTAAACAATGGGAAACAGAAAATATTCAGAAATGGGTTTACGAGAAATTATAGTAATAGCATAAAGAAAGAACTTTCTTGAGAACGCAAAAGCAGCTCCGTTAAACAACAGAAAAATATGAAATAAGTTCCAATCTAAAACCCAAAATGCTGTAGATTGTGTTGATATTTTCTTTCATTTTAAAGTTTAATGCACTAGAAATAAAGTTGTCTTTCTTTGTTTTTTATAAGCCAAGAATTGTAATAGCTTTGATTGAAGCGTAGAATATACCAATACAGAGCTTTATGTTGAGTTGGAGCAAATCATACAAACATTGAAGATAAAATAATAAAATGCATTCATGAAAATACTTATCCCTATCGTGTCTAGAAACACAGTGGTACAAAATCTTGTTGTTCTTAAAGTGTTACGGAAGTATAATGAAAAAATGTTTATTTTTAGAACCTTTTTATTGATATAATAAACTTTTATCCTAAACCTAACTTCCAGTTTCTGAAGTGGTATTCAGAAGTATTTACAAGTGTTCCACGCCTTATTTTTGACATGTTTTCGGTACTTGTCAGTTCGGGCGGGATCGGAAATTCTCTTATAAAGCCCCATTTCCATTATACGTATCAATGTAAATATATATTTTTCCTTATTTTGAAGTACTTTATTTACAACATAGGGAGTCTATGTTTACAACCAGAAACCTAGTAACTAAATTTGCTTTACCTAAATAACTTAAATAAGTAACAAACACTGAGAGGGAATTTCAATATATACGTTAATTCATTCAACATACGAAGTTTGTGGGATCATTGCGTGGTTATATATCATCTCTCGAAAACAACAACATATGCTCCAAAACTATAATGTTTTTTATTACAGTTTCAACAATACAGCCCTCGCTAAGAAGCTTAATTTAAAAGCTTTGACGTTTATAACTCTCTCAAAGTAAACATGATTTTAGCGGCATATGAATACTAAGCAATTCAAACGGAACCGATACATAAGCCTTGGGTTGGGACAAGTACAATTTAGCAACTTCGTCCCAGGAAAACATAGGGATACTTGCTAATGACTAAGCTAGTCCTCTACCTGTGTAAAAACTTTACACAAACTAAGAGCAAGTTTTTATATTTGTTTTCAATTTGTGTGAACTTAAACTCCCCATTCATATATTCGTACATTCATATATATGTATTTTTATATTTCCATGGATGGTTCCATTTTTACTTCATTACTCATTTCAAATCAAGAAAACTTTAGCCTGCATACAGACTATATGCACCGTATAACCTGTCTGTGGGTGGTCAGACTAGAAAACTTTCTCCCATCGTAGACGACCTGTCTTTATATTGATTATATCGGGAGAGAAATTGTTAGGAAAAAGTTATTTTGGGAAGATTTATTCGTGCAAAATATTATCACGGCACAATCTTTTATAAATTAAGGTGAAGAAAACTATTTCTGTTTAGTTTTGAGCAAAAAACAAAGTTAACTTTACATCTTGATAAAAGACAATATCTAGTCTCTTCGTAGCCTGAGCCACAGACACAAAAGCAGGTTTTCTACAAAAAAAAGTTTGTACTTAGGCCATTGTACTCAGGCTAGTCCCTTCGCAAAACTCGAGAATTCCGTAAATATATTTAGTAGATCTATAGATGAACAACTAGTCTTAACGTATTCTAGAATCCTTTCTTTCTAAAGTATAAATATTACCAAGCCTGCATTTATATTATAAATAAGTCGATTGACGCCGACTTCATTCCCAAAATAAATTTTCAAAAGAGTTTTTCTTGTTAATTAATGTAATATTGTGAGTTCTTCCCCAACAAAATATTCTGGAACGAGAATAAATTAAAGACCCAGACTATTTTTCATGACATTTTTTCTAGCGACTAATGTAGAAATTAGAAAAAAACGAAGTTCGCGAAAATTGTTCCATGTATCGTTTTCGGTCAACCGTAGTAAAAATATATTAGCGACTTAAACTAGTAAACTAGGTATGAGATTGTGTGAAAGAAAAGTAGTCTGGGTTCTAATAAAAGTTTTAAAAAAGAACTGGTAACTAAAAACATTTAGAAATTTATTTTCAATGTGTTTGTATATCTTTTTCATTTCGATTCTTCTTATGAAGATTTTTAATATTTTACAAAACATAAATCTCTGTTATTTATATACATATGTACAAATAAAAAATATATTACATTAATTAGAACACTATCTATATATAAAAAACAAAATCTGGTTAGTGAAAAAAGAGGGTCAAGTCAATGCTCAAAAAAAATTATAATTCTTTGAAAAAAGCTTGCTGCTTTAATAATTAAAGAAAGAGTTAGCGAATGATTTTTAAAAATTAATTAGCAAATATAATACTGACGCTACATACAGTTTGAGTTATGTATGATTATACTTTCCCTTTACGAAAAGAATATTTTTTTTAAGTTAGAATTTATAAATTTCAATTTTCCACATTAACTTCAATATCATTACTGTTCTCATCGTTCGAAGTGTTTTGTACAATGTTTTTTTCTGCTTCTTTAGCGAGTTTATTTCGATGCGTTTTCATATGTTTTGATAAATGATCTGAGCGAGTAAATCGTTTACCGCATTCTTTACATGCGAATCTTTTTTCGCCAGTATGTGTACGTAAATGTCGTTGTAATTCATCTGAGCGAGTAAATGATTTATTGCAAAACAACCAGTTGCATACAAAAGGTCTTAACCCTGCGTGCCATCTTAAATGAGCTTTCAAATGACTGGTTTTTCCGTATACTTTTCCGCAACCAGGAATATGACAAATATGTTGTTTAGGTTTGTTTGGTTCTGATTGTTGTCCGGAAACGCAATTTGGGCATTTACATCTACGGCAACGACGTGTCACGGAAGAACTTAATTGTTGTGCTGCAGTACGAGCATCCATTGAGAACATTTGTTGTTGATGTTGTTGTTGTGTTTGTTGTTGAGGGAGTGAGGTGGGCGGTAAATTTGAGGGTGGTGATTGGCGAAACATAGGTGAATGAGGTGGTACCAATGTGGGTGAAAGATTGGGCGTTCTACTATAAGGTGAAGGGAGCGTCCAGTAAGAACTCGCGGAACGTGGCGATGGTGGTAGAGAGTGTGGTGATGGCGGTAACTGATGCTGTTGTTTAGCGTAAGTACTTAGTGTTGAACCACATCTTTGTCCAGCAGCGCATGATGAACAATTTGATACCGACTTTTGTAGAGGGAAATATTCACTCTGAGGTTGTTCACGTAATATATGTTGTGAGACCGAAGAGACTGGAATGTTTGTTTTCATATCTTTCATGTAATCTAGTTTTAATGGTGGACTAGGTGGCATCTGATGACACGGCGAGTTAAGTAAGAAGTTACGAACTTTCGAGTTTGGCGATAAAGGTGCTGAATGGTTCCAGGGTTGAAATATTTTTTTAGCTGGAGGTTGATATTCAAAGATGGGCGATGTTGGACGACCAATCTTTTTACATGTGGCTGCTAACATAGCCAGTGGAGAGTGTTTTGAATGATCCTATAATATCAAATCAAATCATAAGACACTTGAATGAACATTTTTAAAAAATTCAGTTAAGTTTTTCTTGTGAGAAATTTTCCGTAAAAAAGAACACAGTAAAAAAAGACAAACTCTTATTAAAAACAAACTTATAGTAGGCATAGTCCTAAGTTATAACTATATATTTTCAGTAAAATTTCCGAAACTTAAAGTTTTTTTCAAAACTACAAATCCAAACACAAAAAAATGTCAGAATTTTTTTAAAGTATAAATATGAGTACTTACACAATGTCCTCCAACCATAAAGCTTGAACATATACTGGTTGCCCTACTTGGAGGCGACATATTGTTTAAAACGTGTTGTAGTAATATAAAGATATAAACGTGTTGTAGTAATTTATAACTCGTATAAAGTTTTTGACGATCTTTTCTTCAGATATATTTTTTTTCTTCTGAGATGTTCCTTCAACGAAAGTTACAATCTAAATGTATTCATTCCACCTACATCGCTTTTTTAATCAGCTGGCCAAAAGAATAAATTTTTTAACGTTATCACCACTTCTAAAGAAGCCGAAACAATTCACTCAGACATGAAAAGAAACCGCCATCTTATCTTAACTACTTTCGGAACTTTTGAAGAAAGGTTGTTGACCCGCCTCTCACTGAGTAATGGCGCACTATAATCAAACTTTTATTGTTTTTATTAAAAATGGGACGGACTAAGGCGGTTAGAAAAAGAATTTTTGAGGCGGGAAAGCTATTAACATATAAGATCAAAAGAAGCCGATAAAACAATAACAAATATTTTCATTGGTTACTTAACAATAACTTGAAATGTGATTGGTTGTTGAAAAAACAATTCAACTTTCTTATCATTGGTTTATATTTTGAAGCCTTTAATATTCATAAATTAAATAAAATATTCTATTGTTCACGTATATCAGTCTATTTAAAAAACTCAATATTTAACAAGAATTTATTTCTATCATCTTTACCGACAAACCAGAATTAAAAAGTTTTACTGATTTTGCGAATTTTTACAAAAAAATAATATTTTCTACTTTTTGTAACCTCGTTTCCCTGAGTGAATGTCTGTAAGACTAGAAATTGGAAACGAGGTTATCTGCAAGAGAAAAAACGGTCTCTAATTCAATGACTTCAATGTCTCTACTTTTGAAAAAAGTTTATAATTTTATTTCTTTGTTATAACCATGCTTCTTTCTTTCAAGGATCAATGCATAAATACTAGAGGACACCAGTTGAAAATAAAATTATGGTATTATTTAAAAAGTTTTATAAAATATATCTAAACTCAAAATGAGTATGAAAATTGACACAATCTAGCCTCGGTGAAACACTTTCGGTATTAGCTAAGTAGTTCAACTTTCTAAGCAAAATTTCACAGGCTATTTTAACTGTTTTTGAATTTATCACGTACATAGAAATATTAAGCAAATTAGTAAAGCATATGCTGAAGGACTTCTAACACGTACATTAGTTCAACTTCGAACAAGATGGTAGTTGAACACATGATAATTATTTAATTCGCTCTACCCGCAATTCACACGGCTCGTTCATGAATTAAATCCTCATTATTATCATATAGCTTTTCCCTGACGTATGTATGTCTTAATATGATAGAGAAATCCAAGTAAAATATAACAGAAGGTTTTTTAAGTGGTAGATTAGTATATTTGATGTAGCTGCGCCCTACTATTTTAGTGCTATAAATCATTCTTAAAGAAGCCATTACGCAAAACATAATCTCAAATAACAGCCTACACGCCTTTATTTAGCAGATTTAAAATATCGTAATTTCTCGCTTGAAGATAAAGATAGTTGGTAAAACGTATTTTTCATTTCTAAATGTCGACAAGCGGTAAAACTCGAGACAGATTATACTTGTTTAATAGATAATAAAGGGGGCAGGACTCATTAACGCGTATGTAACAGATGAGAATTGCTTTGATCTTTGCCGATTTAATATATACTGGAACGCCTTTATTTAATATTGAAACCAATTAAAAAAAAGCGGCAAATGAATATACAAAGAGAAACCTATAATTAATATTAACAACTCGTTAATAATATAATAAGTGTATTTTTTAACACTGAAAAAATGATTAGATTTTTAACGGCATGCTAATTTTTTAGTGTGAAAAATTAAAAACAAAAATGAAGAAAAAAATAGTTTCAAAACAACTTTATTTTTATTGTTAGTATAAATTAGTTCCTGAGAAAAAAGTAACTGAACTCAAAATTTGTTTTTTGTATTCAGATATAAAAATTCTTGTTCAAGACAAAAAGTAAGATAAAAAAACTACAATATGGCGTTCAAAAGATATGACTGAATGAAAACCACAACATCAAATATATTTTAAAATATGACGCCAGCAAACGATTTGACAGTGATATCTTAAACTAAATTCAAAACAACATTTCTTGAATGTTATATTGATATGATATTTATATATGTCGCCATCATGAAATATAAATGAGAAATTTAAAACAAGTTTGAGAAAATATCAGATGCTTATATCCCTCCCCTTAACCTTGATTCTTATCGATACAAATAAATAAAAAAGGGATGAGTAAAAAACATACGCGTATTTTTGCGCCTTCAGACCGTATTTAAGAGCGAACGACTTCTAAGTCTACTCTAAATAGCAAAACTCTTTTAGTAATAACAATAGACTAGTGTAGTCGTTCACTTTTTCCGTGCGTAGATTTTTTAATAACTTTTAGTGACTATAATAACAACAGGAGCCGCAAAACACTAGCCTACGAAAAGAGACCACGTAAAGCTTGGTCTATGCACATTCGCAGCAAAAGATACCTGAGAAAAAGACTGGGAACAGGTATCTTTTACCTAAAATTTCGTTTGATAATAAGAAAGACTGTAAATTCTAGTGCTAATGCAAAACTCTGAAATGGCTTAGAAATAGTTATTGTGCGAATGTTCGTAGACCCTAGAAAAACGTTTTTCGTAAAGGGTCTATATCATACTCGTTTGGTTTGCGAGTTTGGGTAGGCTATATCGTAGGCTACAACACACTGTATATCGTAGGCTACAATGGTTTGAGTTTATGCGAAGGAACATCTGACGTTTTTATATGTTTTGTTTTTAAACTACAATAACAGCTATATATCAAGTCTCCAGAAAGTCATTTTTCCCAACTTGAATGTTTAGAATTCGAACTTAATCGTTATTCGCTTTTTTTGAGTGTAAGTATAAATATGAAAACAACATATTTACGGAAATAAGCGGTAAATATAAAGAAAGAATTTAGAAGGAAAAATAATCTTAAAACCTCAGCTTTTTCTTAATACGTTGTAGTGTTTTTTAATCTTTATTGTGGACCAAAATCAGCAGGTAAAAAAAATAATAAATTCTTTTAAGAATATACCCTTTTCATCAACAACAAGCAAAGGTTTTTTCCTATTTTAACTGTTATTTATTACTAGATAACAATTACGAGAAAAAGAGACTGGGAAAGAGTTTTGGTTCCAAATATGGAAATGCGGTAGTTTCACAAAACATAGAGAGAGAAAAGAGGTTTTTCTACTTTGCCCCCCACGTTCCTATATCGAATCAAGAATTCACTTTGAATATTCATATATTAAAAACAGTCCTTTTTGTTGTTTTAATTGTAAAAATATACCGCTTCCATTTACATTAGAATTCTTTTACGCACTTAATTTCATAACGCGTAGATACATTATCTACCTCTATCTTTGTTTACTAAAGGTCTATACAACACCAGAAAATTTAGTTGTTTTTAAGAAAATATTATTTTTTAAAGAATGAAATGACGCGACTTAGCTTACACATAGTTCGCATGGAACCTCAGATTTTAAAACTGCTCCCGTGGATGCAGTTCTTGGTTTCAGGAAGAGATATTTAGAAAAATTGCTTAGCTATTTCTTCTTTGTAGTGACTATATTTAAGTAGAGATTGCTGTATTAGGAGACGGTGCATAAGTAGACTAGGTATAATTCCTTCTTCTTTAATAAAAAAATCCACGGGAAAATATGGGAACGAAAATAAGTAAGAGCAAAGAAGGTTATACTTCATACTTCCCGCTACAGCATTTTTTTGGTAAGGATAGTCGGAATTTAGACTAATATTAAGTCTAGGTTTTTTTTAAATTCTCTTCTTTTTATAAAGTGAGCTCCGCAAAAAAGTCTACCGAAACTTGGCTAGTGCATAAGACGAAACTAGGCTAGTGTATAAGACGAAACTAGGCTAGTGCATAAGACGAAGCTTGGCTAGTGCATAAGACGAAACTTGGCTAGTGCATAAGACGAAACTAGGCTAGTGCATAAGTAACTGTAGGCTAGTGTATAAGTAACTATAGTAGTGCAATATTCAGTTTAACTCACTCAATATAACTTCTCCAACACGAAATGCGTCATAAATAAATCGCAATAACT
>JAYJMI010700614.1:0-14178 GCA_036873855.1 Sarsia tubulosa
GTGCAAAATATAAAAAAATCTAATGATCGGATCTTGAGATATTCAAAAAAATGTCATTTTTTGGGCCAAAATTGACCGTTTGACCCTGTTTCCATGACAACAAGAGTTTTCTAAAAAAATCGGGCTTCGTTACTTTTCTACATTTGTTTTAATTTCATGCAAAAAATCAGAAAAAACTAATGAGCGGTTTCTGAGATCTGAGTGTTACTGACGAACGGACGGACGAACGGAGCTGAATTTATAGGACCCCTTCGGCAAAGCCGGGGGTCCAAAAAAAGCCTAAACACTGGGTTGGCAATTTATCATCTACGGGCTACCCTTATTCAATTGTTATAAATCCCCCTTTTGATGATAAAACGGTTATACTAATTGCATTAAAAACTTATAAGAAAAAGTGTAAGAAATGAATACATACTTCATCATCTTGTAGTATATCAAATGAATCGAATGCCGTGAAACTAAACAAATGTAAATAAGGTCGTTATGTTAGTTCCATCGGTGTCTTAATATTTTTACTAGTCACTAAAATCGATTAGCTTGATGGAAAATGTGTCGTTATTTTATATTTGAAAAATAATAAAATATAAAAACAAACGAAAATTTAGTCAATAAAATAAAAATTTCCAATTTTCGTTTCCATCTTTTTCTAAAACCGACAATTGCTTGGCCGGACAACTTTCTTTAGTAAGAAATGCTAACGACGTTTAAGTGAAGCAATACATCAATTGAAATGAACTCACTTTATACTATTGAATATCGCCATTAAAGCTTTACTGAATTTACAACGAGGAGTCTATAACGAACAAGTAAAAGAATAAATTATTAATTAATAAAAATAAATAGCTATCTACATCATCAAAAGATTGACCGGGTTTTTAACATATTTTTTTGGGTAGCGTAGTTAATATCTGAAAACAAACCTTAAATAAACTCGACTTCGGTTTTCGGAATACCGACCCGGTTTAAAAAAGGTTCGGTTTTCGGAATAACGACCCGTTTTAAAAAAAGCTCGATTTTCGGAATACCGGCCCGGTGGTTTAAAAAAAATCGGCTTGGAAGAAAAATTAACAAGAAAGACCTGGACTCCCGGTAATTGCTTTTTGAATTAATAATAAAATCTAATGAACAAACCAAACTTCGCTTGCTCAAAACGAGAATTTTTAGAAATATAGGAATAACTCATTTTTGATACTTCATGTAAAAAACTAGAAAAATTTAATGAACAGATCTGGAGATACAGGACAAAATGTATATATTCGACCCAAATTTGCCTTGCTTGCCTAAAACACGAATTTTCAAAAATATAGGAATAGTGTCATTTGTTACCTCTTAACATGTTGTAACTTCATGCAAAAAACTAGAAAAATCTAACATTTGTTAACAGGTTTAAAAATGTCACTTCAAAGCTTTAGTAATATCTCTCTTAGTAAGTCGTATGAAGGACCAAGAACATTTTATGCCAAGCAGTGGAATAAAAACATTGAAACGCCGTGCTGTCAGGTTGCATGGTGTAGTCTCTAGCTGACTCTTTTCTAGCTGATTTTTTCCAGTTTCATATCTCTACATGAACAAGATCTTCTCTTAAAAATGTTGCTAATACTGAAAAACGTACTCTTTTTATTTCTTCTACTTTACCAGTTTCCTCAGGCAGCAAAATTTGTTTGAATAATGACAGTTATAACTGGTAAAATGACATAAATCCTTGAAATTAAAGTTTGAAATATGTTTGCAGACTTCTGTTGTGATACCTTGACCTGTTGTGCAGTAATGGCTAAAGGTGGCATTACTCTGATAAGGGTTGTTTTATGACCTGTAAGCAACGTTCCTATTGATTACAAAGAATTTGAGTTGTTGTTTTTTTTAGCTGTTACTGTAGAAGTGCTTGGTGTCCTTGGTAAATTGTCTAAAAAACTACTGGAAGCACTTGGATGATAAACGTCTTCCTCCATCATATCTAAACTACGTGGTCGTGGAATAAAATATGAAATCAGTTTGTTTTTAATATAAAAGCAGAAATGTAAAAGTTGTATAAAGAGAAATTTATAATTGTTTTTAAATGTTTATTTCTGATTTGTTTATTTATTTCTCATTTTGCTGCTCATAAAAATGGTGGATTTTTTATGTTCGACCCCGTCCCAATTTAATTGGTGCAACTTTTTCTAGTCGAATTTTTCGATTTTTGTTTGTTTGATCGATTGTTTCGATCTGTTTTTCCCAAAAAAATTCGATTAATATTCTAATAAACAAATTTTTTATTCAGACCAGACATACCTTCGGGTCACCTTTCATAAATACAATAACTGGTGATCGACTGGTTAGTTTCTTCAGCCTAAATAAGAATAAATCTAAATAATAAGCTATGCAATCAATGACATCAATCCTGATAGAACTCTAATTGTAAAGTGATTGGATTTTAATATAAGGTATATATTAGTAGACAAAACCGTATAATACTTTCATCATCATATGCAGAATAATAAAAGGTGATCTGTCATCACGCTGTCATTACTGCGAAGATACTTAAAGGTACTTACTCATGTAAATAATTTTTGTGCAACCTATATTGAAAATAAGGTATTGTATAGAGCAGTTAAAAGTCAATAAATCTGCCAAATATCACATCATTCGATTCAGCCTATTATAAGTAAAATAACTCAAAACTTTGTAAAAAGCTCAATTTGCTTCTTGGTTTCTTTTGTTTAGCAAATTTGAAATTCAAATATCTCAAAAACTATACATAGAATTTGGCTCAAATTTTCATAGGATACTACTGAAGTGGAAATCTTAAAGTTCACAAAATTTTTATAGGGATTAGTTTTTTTTGGACGAAACAGATGAGTAATTAATTTTTAATTTGCTAGACAAGATTATTTTTCGAAATTGAGTTTGCGCACGTATACCACATTTTTTACTTATGGGGATACTAGTTGGATGTTTGCTTCAAATCTGATCAAGTATAGGCAATACTTTTGTTTTGCTCAGTATTTTTTATACCATTGTTTTTTTTTCTGTATTCATTTTCGCGCAGAAATTTAGTCAGTCCGCGCGAAATTTAATCTACTTATAGTAACATTGGAAGGAATTTCTTAAATAGATGTCAAAATTTAATACAACTTTTGTGCTCTAAAGGAAGTCCCTTTACTGTCACACCCTTATCTAGGTTAAAAAAGAGTCCGTATTTGAGACACTGCCCTCACTGCCCAAAAAAACGTTTAATTTAAAATAAACAAAAGGGCATTTTGCAATTTAACAAATTTTTAACAAAATTGCTCTCTCACCCTAGATTAGAGCCTTAGAAGATTTTGAAATTTATCAATCAAAACAACTTTCTTAAAAATTTTAAAAAAAGAAATAAGGGTACATATAAGAATGCACTTTTAGCTTCAGGAGTACTATAGAAACTTTAATTAATGAAGATAAAGCTGTAGGGTATAATTGAAACTAATATGAAGAACTAAGTGAATATGATAAAATTCTATTGCAAATGCAATACTTATATCAAGCTGGTCTATTTACATCAAATGAAAAAGAAAAAAACAAGTTAAATAAAACATTTCATAACTTGTTTTTTAAAACCGTATTACTACATGTTGTATGGCATTTAATGAATGTTTCTTATAGAACTGTTTATAAGGAATAATACTAGAATAAGTGGAAGCTAATAGTATTTGATCATTTAGTGAAATTATATTAGAAGTGCAAGTGGGACTGCTAATTAGATTGCTTATTTTTAACAATATCTTCTTTGACTGACACTTTTAAATAATGTACTTGCGTGTATCATTTTTTTACAAAGACTCACATGCGAGACTATGAAAACCTTTTTTTATTTACAGGGGGAATCAATTTCGTAAAAAAATTTTTGAGATTCGTTTCAGTGCATTTAATTTGGCATTTTTCAAAAAGAAACATTTTAAAAATGAAAAATTAACACACGTATGGAAAATCCCTAAAAATCAACAATCCCAGTCATCTAAATGTCAACCTACAAGGAGATTTGTCTGTGCATATCCTAATCGCAATACAAACTTTCAACCTGACAAGTCTTATTTCATTACAACCTTCATTTTTAAATACTATCTTTTGAACTTCAGGAAAAAAAGATGAGTAATGCTACGGAAAAAGTAACGGAAGATTTAAAAGTTAAAAAGAAGAACGAAATTTGGATTCAATATCAGAAAAATCTATCGTTCCTTGAAAATACTTACAAAGAATCATTTACTGTACACAGGCTAACAAGAATATGCAAGGGCAACAAAATAGAACGTTACTTTTGGGGTATTTCGTTACTACTTGGTTCGGCTTTGATCATCTACGTTGTGACAGGATTTTTACTAACGTACACCTCAAATGAGACATACACCACCTTAAACACAGTGTCTACACAACAGAATGTCTTCCCCTCCATCACAGTGTGTGTCAAACGAAACAAACATGAAACTTATTGTGATATTCCAGTCGTTAAAGGGTTCCTTCCACATGCCGAAATAAAACTTCCATGTGATAAAAATTATACGTTATCAGCGAATGTTACAGAGTGTCAAGCTGATAATAAGAATGGTATAAGGTGGTCTAATGGGGAATTCTATTTGAGTTGTAATAGGTTTTCAGAAGCATGCAATGATATTCTTTTGGAGGGAGTAGAAACAACAAGAAAATCAAACAATAAATGCATCACTATCAATCCACATGGAAACTTTTCAAACCCTACAAACAGACTTAGTTTTGAGATTAATAGCGTAACACAATACAAGAGTTCGCATGAAACGATTGATTTCACAGTGCATCGCCATACCGATTACGGTGCGATTCAACCAACTATTTTTAAATTGTCATGGGGTACTGGCTACAACATTTTTGTACAGAAAACCCTGATCAAAAGACTACCAGCCCTTATCCGTCTGACTGCCGTACACAAATGGATAGCAATATATTCCCTGGTAATTATAGCTCAAACATGTGTTTTGATTCGTTTAAATGTATTGAAACATTGAAAGAGTGCGGAGACACCTACGATTTTTGCCAACCATATTTACCAAAGCATTTAAAAGAAAAATACCAGTACAAGAATATGACGATTAAGGAAGTGTACTACTGTTTAAAATACTGGAAAGCAAATGTAAAAGAGCATACGTGTCCTATGCCATGTCAAGATGAAGTGTACACTATCTCGGCCTCTACCTACCTCAAAGCAAACCACCCCATAGAAATCCATGTATTATACCAGCATGTTAACACGTATATAGCAATGGAGGAAAGGAAGCTCTACACTTGGGATAATTTGTTAAGCGATATGGGTGGATTCATTGGCTTGATCATAGGAGCATCGTTATTTTCAATGATTGAAATTATAACATTCCTAGTGATATGCTTGTTAAAAAAATTACACATCAAAAATTAAAAGTTTGAGACACAACCACGCATTGCATTATCTCTGACATTTAACCTATTATAACAAAATAACATGATCAACTTTTATATTTTAATTACCAATGACTAATATCGGAATTATGTATAAATTGGTCAGTCCAGTGTTTCACTCATTGTGTTTTGACTATGTTTTGGTAGAATGATCCTATTTTAATCAACTAATTATGTTATTACATACCAAAAATAATTTTCATAACAACAAATCGTATTTGTTATTTGAATTCTCAAACACATTCTCAAAAGCATGTTTTAAGTAGCAAACTAGTCAATTGCAAAGATCTGTTCAGCTTAAATATTTCCTGTGATCATTACTTTTCAAAGAATGATCAATATATATACAATTTAAGATATTTAATTTTTTTCAAATTTGAAGAGTTTTCGAAAAGAAATCTAGCTTTGATGCCAAAAATCAGAAAAAACTAATAAACAGATTCTAGGTTCAAGGTTTAGAGACATACAGCCAGCCAAGCGAAGGACTTAAACATGCAACAAATGAGCAGAATTCTATAGTTAACTTCTAATTTTACGAAAAAAGGAATAAATAATTGAACCAATAATTATGAAAATTTTCTTTAAGTGACATTATTTCAGTCTTCGGCATTTTATGAACTGCTAACTCTTTAGGTATAATATTAAAAAAAATTATTTATTTTACAATATATTTTTTTGAGACAGGGGATTTGAAAGTATTTGTTTTGAAAACAATAATCAAAAAAAAAAAATCTTATCTAAGTTTCAGAATGATTGATTTTGCTTTTTCTCTTTATTCTGAATAGTTTAATAATACTATTGAAATGTATGCCATTCAAATATCCTTTATTCAAGTTTTGTTATACTATAGTGAATGATTTAGGGAAAAGGTGATATCATAAAACAATAGCATTTAATTCAATTTGTTGTAAATGTGTGTAAAAATTGAAATAGTAATTCAAATTGTGAATAAACAAATAATAATATTTCGCGACTCTTTTTTTAAACCTGATTTAATGATTGTTATTTCAAACTCTCATCAATCAAGGAGCTTTTTTCATTTTAAAGCTTCGATTCTTTGATTCGTCCATGACAACACATTTATAAGCAATAAAAAAAATTAGGAAGACAAGATGGCCGATACTAAAGAAATCAAAGTGAAATTTGATAATGTTGCTCATAAAATAAGCGAAGATCTAAAGGAAACAAAACGGAAAGAAAGTGTAATACAATATAAAAAAGATTTAGAATTCCTTGAAGAAAAATACAAGCAATCATTTACTGTACATGGTCTAACACGAATCTTTAAAGGGAACCGAATTGAACGATATCTTTGGGGAACGTTTTTACTTCTTGGGGTAACACTTATATCATATGTGGTAAGCGGTTTCTTTCTAAAGTATGTATCCGATGAAATCTACACAACTGTAAGCACAGTAACCACCGATCAGAATTTCTTTCCATCGATGACACTTTGCATTAGAAGGCCAAAACCTGAAACTTATTGTACTATACCAGTCGTTCAAGGGTATAAAAGTGAATCTACCAGTAAATATCCATGTAATAAAAACTTCAGGCTAGATAAAAATCTTGCTAAAGGCTATCTAAGGAATTATTATGGAATCCGTTGGAACAATACAAAGTTTTTTCTTAATTGCCATTCAACAATGGAATCTTGCAACGAAATTCTAGCAGTGGGAATACAAACAGCTGAAAATTCAAATAACAATTGCATCACTATAAATCCACATGGAAACTATTCGAATCCTACGAATAAGATAAGCTTTCAAATCTACGCAATCAATGATACTGAAAGATATTATAGCTTCGATAGAACTATCGATTTTACAGTGCATAGAAATACCGATCTTGGCATATTGCAACATACAATATTCAAACTCTCAGAGCAAACAGGATACAATATCAATATCCAAAAAACAATCAACAATCGGCTAGCCGCTCCTTACCCTTCGGATTGTCGTACAGAAATGGAGAGTGTTATTTTCCCTGGTAACTACACTTCATCGTTGTGTTTTCATTCACATACTTGTATTGAAACATTAAAAAAATGTGGAGATACTTATGATTTCTGTCAACCCTATTTACCTCAACATTTAAAGGAGAAATACCAGTACGAAAATCGAACTATAAAGGATGTTTATGCTTGCTTGAAAAATATTATTGTAAATCGAGAAATCTCTCCACCTGTGTGTCCTAAACCATGCCATGATGAAGTTTACACAGTGTCGTCATCGACCTATATGACACCATATATAACAAGTATGGACATCATACAGTTGACTTTCATGTATCAACACATAAACACTTATACTGTGTTGCAAGAGAGAGAACTCTACACTTGGGAAAATTTACTAAGTGATATGGGGGGATTTGTTGGCTTGATAATTGGTGCTTCATTGTTTTCAATGATTGAGATAATAACATTTCTCACTATTTGCTTAGTTAAAAAATGTGTACGTTTTTAGTCTCAGTCATTTTACAACTATTAAATTTTAATTGTTTTCACAACTACTACAGATACATGGTAATATACTTTTTTAAAATATGTATTCTTAGATATTGATTTAATGTTAACTGATGCATAGTTACCATTTAATTTTATTAGTGTTATTATTTCCTTAACCATTTCTACCAAGATATTTTGTTATTCAGTCTTTTTTTGGCACGTCTATTATATCAGTTTTGAAATAAATGTTATTACACTTTAAAGGGCCAATGTCAGAGGTAATGCATTGCGTCTGATTTTGCTGAAATTTAAGCAGCATGAAATTAAAGTTTGAGTTCTAGCTAACCAAATGAACACAAAACAGGCAATGCATTACCTCTAATCAATTTTAACCAAGGTTTAGAAAATATGAAAACTGAAATATAAAATCTGATCCAATTTGACACCTTTTCCAAAATAAAAGAAATTACAACAAAACTTATGGCTTTTTGTGCATTTATATTCATGACCCTAGAAAAGATTGAGAAGAAAAAAAGAAGCTGATCCTGAGAAAAAGTTTTACAGTCAAACAGCTAAGAAAATTTATAGCCACCCTTCTTTTTTGTATATACATTTATGTTTAACTAAAAGTTAACTTTATTAAAAATTTAATTTTTCTGCTTGTTTTACAAGATAGAAGGGCTGCAACAACGTATAACCTACCTTTCATTGATATCTTCTACTTTTGGAAGCACCTCTATTAATTCACCTACCTTTCATTGATATCTTCTACTTTTGGACGCACCTCTATTAATTCGCCTACCTTTCATTGATATCTTCTACTTTTGGAAGCACCTTTATTAATTCACCTACCTTTCATTGATATCTTCTACTTTTGGAAGCACCTCTATTAATTCACTTACCTTTCATTGATATCTTCTACTTTTGGAAGCACCTCTATTAATTCACCACTTTCAGCTAATTCCTAAATGTATGATGAATCTTTATAATTTGTTTTCTTAATAGTCTTTATAAATTTTTTTTAAAAACCACTGTAAATATTCCGTTATAATTAAGTGGTGTTGTTGTCTAGGTATGATCAAGGCAGTACCTAATACAAGAAACCACTCTCAAGGGCTTAAATACACTAAGACATTATAGAAGTTAAATAGGAAATGTCTACTTCGTGCCTCTTATGATTTTTATTTGAAAATGACTTGAGCATGTATAAAACATTTAACTTTTAACACCTTGACAATATCAAGACCACCTATCAGTTCTCCATCTCCATACAATTGTGGATACGTCGGCCAATCAGAGTATTTCTTTAATCCTAGGAGCATAAAATATATTATTGTTATTTAAGTTGGTGATTGTTAGTAACGTAACTTAAATAAATATTTTAAAAAGTTATTCAACCAGCTGAGATTTTCAAATTTGCAAAAAAAATAAAAAAAGTTAATGAAGGGATCTGGAGATATCTTACAAAATATTGATTTTTGGGCAAATTTTGACCCTTTAAAGTGGTTTCTGAGATCTGAGTGTTACATAAGAACAGACAGATAAACGTACGGACGGAGCTGAATTTAAAGGATCCTGTTGGCAAAGCCGGGGATCCAATAATAAAAAAAGATTCTGTGACATAATATGGAATCTTGGTACTGCCAAAAAGGTCAAGGAAACAAATAACTATTATCCTATCGATATTTTACCAAAATTCAAAAAAGTAGAAAACTGAATAATTTTAAAGTATAAATGCGATCTTGATTCAAATATCGTCAAAAACAATTTTGAAATAATTTAGTAAGAAAAAGTACCTTGTCTAACTTCATTATCGCTTAGTATATCAAAATGTGAAAACTTGATTTCACTTTTATTGAGGAGTGCAATGATCTGTTTGCTAAAACCTAAACAAATAAATATAAATACGTCATAATACCTAAATTGGCATACCATTCAAAATTCATTCTACTATCTGAAACCTCATAGCATTTAAAATTCACCGTAATATCTGAAATATCATAGCATATAAAGACTACAACAGTGAGCGGAGAAGGAAACGGAACTGTTATTCCACTTGGTTTAATGTACCCTTTGATGGTCAGTCTCAATTCTAGAAATGAGGATCAGGGGTTCCTACTTTTTGTGAGAAAGGGCACTTTTAACGTTTCCTTCAAAACACTTTTTAACAAATTTATATAGGGGCAGCGTTCGAAATTTGGTATTTCTTTATAGGGACTTGTTTATTTAATCCGTATGTAAAGCTGACATTTAGAGCTCCAAACATATTTGGTGGCACTACCTTAGATCATGATTCATTTAACTATTTAGTAGTATAGTATAAGGAATAAATTTAAAGATTGAAACTTTTTGAGTTGAAAGGTATTCTAGGTTTTAGAAATATAAATATGGTGGTGTCACACTAAATTAAAAACCTAAAACAGGGTTACAAAATATCTGTAATTTCTTCGTATTAACACTGGCTAGAAATGTAAAACTATCTTCTTATGGACTAATATGATTATATTTTAGGAGTAATTAGAAAAAATTCAACAATAATTTGAAGAAAAAAGATAACTATGTAACAAAATATGACTTACAGGCTAAAGTAACAATATGTTACAAAATCATTTAATAGGATAGAAAAAACTTAAAGTTGAGTATTTATTATTTGGTGATCAGTAAGTTAGTCTTTATAGAATACTTATAAAAATTCAAAAACATATTTTGAAGATTAATAAAGAAGCTTGAGATATTATAGTCCCATATATCTACAAAAAAACATTTGATAGGTTTAATCAATTAAAATGTGCCATGCACATCTAATTTCTGCTTTTTACCAGGTTTTATACTGACTTAGTATATTTTGTAACATTTTTTTTGTTAGGTTATCAAGATTTTATGATTTTTTCTAGAAAATCTAAAGTAAACTAAAACAGCTCTGTAGGTGTGTGACAAGTTTATCTATTATCTGCATGACAATGTGGCTAAACTCTTCTTTTTATTAGTAAAACTATGCAAAAGTGGTGATATTATTGTATTCTGTACTTTATAAATGGTGTGCTTCTTAATACAGTAAAGATGCATTATGTCACAATTGTGATTTCTACATCTTTCTCTTCGTTCGTTCAATTTTTCAAGATTTTTTTAAACATTATTTTTTTAACATTATCCCACTTTTTACCAGTTTCCAACTCTCTTATGCAAGTATTTTTGCTTTAAGTTGGAAAAAATGTGTTTTTATGGTTTTTCCAAATGTCAGCGAACGGATTAAATAAACATGTCAGCTAGAATAGGCCCGATGATTCATTAGTATGAACATCGACATAATAAACAAGATTATTAGATCAAATCAATCTTTGACACGTGCAAATCAAAGTTAGTATGGTACTTACCACATTGTGGGTTTGCTGGAGAGCCTTTCATAAAAAGCATCACAGGAGAAGAGCTTATCAATTTCTTCAGTCGATCCTCTATATTCTGTACACAAAAAAAAAAAGTAAAAATAATCTGTGAAGACATTAAAATTGCAATGCTAAGCAAGATATATTTACTGGTAAACACACAGTGATTATCAGGGTAAACATTCTTATTCAAACAGGTCCAAACGGTATTAATAAAACAGGAACAAATATATATTTAAATCTGCTACCCTTATATTGAATAAGAATTGGGAATAAGAGCAGCATAACAATCAATCAATTCTGGAAAACTGTTAAAAATAAGTTGATCACTACAATGTAAGGGAGTTTGTGTGATGTTTGACAAATTTAGATTTATTGCTAAAGCTAATTTTATATATAAACTTACAATCTTTTTAAAACAAACATTGATGCAAAAAGAAACTTCTAAAGGAAGCTTAGTAAAAGTTTTGCAACAAAAACATTTGTATATGCACATATTTATCGTAAGCATCCTCCATTATGGATTTCCAAACTTAATTTTTAGAAAAAATGCATGCAATACTTGGAATCCTTGTCAAAAAATGTCTATTTAATCAAAGCAAAAGTTACAGAAGTCCATTTTTCCAATTCTTGTGAATTTTTTTTTCGAAGGGGTCCTATAAAATCACTCTTGTCTGTTCGTCCGTCCAGCCGTTCGTTTGTCCATCCGCAACACTCAGATCTCAGGATCCGCTCATTAACTTTTTTAAATTTTTTGCATGATGTTAGAGGGTCATAAATAAAATAAACAAAAGTGACAGAACCCAATTTTTGTTGAAAATTCTTGTTGTCTTGGAAACGGGGTCAAAAGGTCAATTTTGGCCCAAAAAGCGACATTTTTCAAAATATCTCAAACTCTGATCATTACTTTTTTCTGATATTTTGCACAAAGTTAGAGATAAGTATAAGGTATAAACTGACATAGGTGCCTATTTCAGAAAATTCGTGATTGCGCGTAACTAGGGTCAAAAGGTCAAATTTTATTACGTGATTCGTGTATCTCTGGAATGATTCATTCGTTTTCTCCGATTTTTTACATGATTATACAGGGCCATAAATGAACAAAAGTGACAAAGCCTGATTTTTGGGGGAAATTCTGATTGTCCTGTAAACAGGGTCAAAAGGTTAATTTTGACCCAAAAAGTGACATTTTTCGAAATATCTCAAACTCTGATCATTACTTTTTTCTGATATTTTGCACAAAGTTAGAGATAAGTATTCATCATGTGTTTAATGTCTTATTTACATTTGGAATTCTGTTTTTAATTCAGGAGGTCCACTGGTAATTTATCCCTTGTTTCTAGTGATTAAAAGAAAATGGCAATTTGCACATAGTTTTACTTTTCGACAAGTAATTCAAATTTTTTCATTTTTTTTTGCATAAAAATTAACAATAAAAAATGATAACTTACAATTTCAGGGTTAGGTTTGACTATTGGAGCAACAAATGATGTTGAATGGTGTTTGACAACTTCAGATAAACGAGAAGCATTAGCTCCTTCGATCTTTTCAAGAACTTTCGCTTCCTAAAATAAATTAAATTCTAATACTTATGTAAATTCTTTTAACTTGAAGGTCTTGAAACTGCTGTTGCAACAAAAATACTTGGCCAAACATGCTGGTACAATAAAAGTACTTGGCCAAACATGATGTCGCAATAAAAATACTTGGCCAAACATGCTGGTGCAATAAAAGTACTTGGCCAAACATGATGTTGCAATAAAAATACTTGGCCAAACATGCTGGTGCAATAAAAGTACTTGGCCAAACATGTTGTTGCAACAAAAATACTTGCCAATTGTGCTGTAGCAACAAAAATATTTGGCCAAACATGCTGGTGCAACAAAACTTTTCATTGAACAGAAAAAGATTGGTTTAATAAGACTATGCACCAGGTTGTAAACCCCTGTAGTTTGAACCTGGTCACATCCCGATTTTTAATTTCGGATTGTAATAATTTGTGATTTCTTTTCTTTCACATTGATGTTGATTTCAATACTGAGTTTTCTAACAAGCCATTTAAGATATTTATTATTTTTAAGGCTCCTAAAATATTGCATTACGATCCATAGAGTATACAAAAGAGTAAAAAGAGGTACCTTATAAGGGGATTTATTTTTGGGAGCATTTAATTTTGTGAATTCCAGGATTTCTTCAAATTCAGACCAAGCTATCTGTTTCTAGATAAGCACCTGCATCTATTTAAATACTTCAGTCAAAATATTAAAATCATGCAAGCCAAACATGCAACGTCTTGTTCGATAGAAATCAATTTGGACATTGTGGTAATATGTAACAATGCTAATAAAATTGGGCTTTTATAAAAACAATATGCTATATATGTGAATTGTACATAATCATCAAAACTTACTCTTAATATTATAAACGTGGGGACACATTCAACTTCGTAACTCGTTGTAATATCTTCAAGTTCTTCAGCTTCTAACTAGAACAAAATAATTTTGACATAAATTATCAGACTGTAATGTCTGTGAGCTTTTTACTACACAAAAACATGCTAGTACTCGCTTAGTATAAATATGTCTGACACAGTGGTCAAATAAGTAATATAAATGGGTCCCCTCATCATGTTTTTATGTCAGAAACAATAGAAAATGTAAGGATTCTTGTAAATTTTAATGACAAAGTGTCTGGCCATGACCGATGACCGGCCCTTATTTCAATCCCTGTGACAGAGTAACTTATTATGTTAAATTTAAAGTTATGCAAAATGTGCAGTTATTTGAAAAGTAAACTAGATTTTTAAAATTCATATTCAATACTTATTCTTACATTTTTATTTTTTCTTACATATTCGTTTCGACGGCAAAAAAAATCTGCTTTAGATTTTCAGTTCTATTTTGTAGCCTGTCTACACAGCATTTTTAC
>JAYJMI010700836.1:0-14168 GCA_036873855.1 Sarsia tubulosa
TTCAAAAAAGTTCTTATATATCTTTTCAGATATTTTTATATATTTAAATTACTATTTGCAAGTTATTACAATTATTAGAATCACAGATAGGCTTGAATAGACCTTTTCATTAATATCTGCGAAAGAGAAAAACTGTTTGTAAACGAGGCAAAGCTTGTAGATTATACTGTTTTGAGTAATTAACTGTAATTAAAAATGAATAAAACTCAATAACATTTGTTACCCACATGGCTATTTATACAAGTTTCGGCTAGTTACAAAATGAATTTTTTTCCACCGCAGATGAATGAAAAGGTTTATAGAATAAAGTTTTGAAAAGAACTTATAAAAGAAATTTAGTTATTTGTGTCTCCCTGTATTTGCAGCTCCCGAGCCATGGAAATATGGTGATAGGAACTCTAATTTTTAGTTACTTTGTAACGTGTTGCTGTTGCTGATTAGATTCTCAAATGTCGTTAGTAAATATTTAATAAAATTTATCACCTATTAATGACTAGATCCGCGAATCGAATCGCTAATCCAAAAGAAATTAATTTACGCCATTAAATTATGACGAAAGGATCTATAAGGTAAATAAATCACAGAATATATTGTCTTTTTGAAAGGCTTTAACTAACTTTTTTTCACAGTCTTTTCTTTGTACTCTATAAATTATTAATTTCGTCCATGCGCAGTGTCATAATGCAAAGAATAGATAAAATGGTATGGTTTTTGAGAAAATCGAAGTTTAAGATTAAAAATAGATGCTGATATTTCTCTTTATCGACGAGATATTTTTAGATACCTAAGAAATTTTTAGAATTTAGTTAAATGATATGCTTTTCAAGTGTTTCAACATTTCATATGATGTTAACCTAAAAATGTTTGTCGTAACTATTTTTTTTGCACAAAATTGCAACGCTCTATTATTAAGCAATTAACAAAATAATGGAAATATTTAAGATCTATAAAAGAAGCTATAAAAAGATGGAAATCCTTTCATAGTATATTTTTATGCTCCAACTAAGCTATAACAACTCTTTGCTTGAATATATTTTTTAATTCTTCTTTGCAAACCTTCTATTTTGTTAACAAAAAAACAGAAATCGTACATGATAATTAAATAATTTTAACATTCATAGTCCGAAATATGATAAAAATATCAGAAATCTATTTTGATATTGAACCACTTAAAGGTGATCTCAAATCTATTTTGATATCACTCAAAGGTGATCTATAGCAGATAAGATTGATTACGTTATAGATCATAATTCCAAATGTTTGAAACAGAGCAAAACTGCTCTTTATTGTTTCGTAAACAGAAAGAAAAAAAAGAAAAAAAAAGACGGGTGTACCCCAATGACTTTAAACATGGCAATAGCAACTTTTCTAGAGGATACATATATTGTATAAGATATCAAGATACCAACACTCTCCCCCCCTCCTCCGATTTTTTTGAAATAGCTATAAAACAGCAAATGCTACCTCTTCATCGTTTTGAAACTTTTATTGACTACCTATTTAACGCATAATCAGAAAGTTTCAAGAAATTTGACCGATCACGGAAAAAAATATTTAGACTTTCCTAGGCTTGGTAACATAAATCAGCATTTTTACCATTTTTACTATAACTTTTTTATTATTGATTCTATAATGATCAAACTTTTACAGCGAATGTTTGTATTATAATTTTGTTTTTAAAATTTGAAAAAAAAGATCATGTAATATTTTTTATGACGTCATCAGAACGTATTACGTCATTTCTCAATTTTTGACATGTTCTTAACGTCAGAAAACCGTCATCGAAGCTGAATGTTGAAAATCTGGAAAATGTGTTAAAAATCCGCCTTTAATCTCCCTGTGGTTAAATTTTCATAAAAAAATATCCATGTTTACTCTTTTAAATGCAAGTTTGATGAATTAAGTGATTTTTACTAAAAATTTGGAAATGACGTCACAAATATGACGTCATCGTCAAAAAAGTGACATCAACACAACTTTTTTTTATTTATGAGGATATATATTAACACTCTACAAAGTTTCAATTTTAAAATATCATTAGAGCGAATCTTAAACGCATAGGTTTCAAAGTAATACCACTTTGTAAAGAAGTTATAATAGAGATTTTATTAGATATCTCTCCTTCTTATTTTAAAGCTCCTTGTCCAGTCTAATGTTTTATTAACGTTCTAACGTGTTTTTTGCTTCATTGGGGTTCTTTTGAAACTATGTACGTAACTTTTTCAAATTTTTGTTGTTTTTTTAGTTCAGTGCTGTACAATTATAAAAAATACATATTTTTGGGGTAAACGTACTAAACAAGCTCTTTCTTTCCCTATATTACGACCCTGAGGTTTGGAACATTCTCACTTTTGATTAACAGTTCACAGAGTAATAATTGCATGACTGCAAAAGAAGTGAAGTGAAATCGGTTTCGAATTTTACATTTGATTTAACATCCATTCAATCATAGTCAATATATTCAGGAATATCACAATTTGGGTATTTTATAAAAATTTTGGGTATTTTTGGAAAAAACAAAAAATCGAAAATAAAATATTTATTTTTAATTTTTTATTTCTAAAAATATATCTGGTCTTCAAAGTTTTAGGGTGCGGTTTTTCTTATGTCTCGACCAATAGGATCTTGTTTTAATAGGGTCCGGGTTTAAGGTCCTGGTCCGGAAAATAGATGATGCCTAGCAGGACATGTATGCGGACAATCCCAAACTTTTTTTTTTAGCAATTTTGTGTAGTTTTTGAAATTATTTGTATTTCAAACTCGCTAAACAATAGCAATCAAGAAGCAATTGTGCATTTTTAAAAAGTTTGGAATTATTTTACATATGATCTGCTAAATACCAGAAAGTTTGCTCAGACAATACTATTTCCAGTCTGATTGCCACCAAGTGTTACTAGCATTTACATTAACATAAATTATATAACTTTATCTTGAAACTGTTTTGATATTGGTCATCTCAGGGGTGATCCAGATAGTAGACACGATTGTCGTTGTTAAATATATATAATTCATAATATAAATAAATAATTTGGCTTTATAGATAATATTTACAATCTCGTTTAAATATCTTTACTGCAATCTAAAAAAAGAACAAGGAAAACTTTAATAAATTTCCATGTTAGATAAATAATATTATGAATTATGGTAACCTTGGCATTTTAAATTACTTATCAGTAGTGTGAAATGTTGTTTATCCTGTAAAGTGATAATAGAGAGGTAAAATGCATTTGTAAAATTATGTAAACATATTAGAAAGCCAATGTAAATAAACTTGAACTCGTGTTATTTATAGTGATGTGCCAATGAAGTTTATTGAACAACGGAATAGAAATGTTATTTAGCAAAAGTATTGTATTACATACAATAAGTTATTGATATGATAATTCAAATCTAATTTAATCGAGATTTATGTTACCAATTAACGATTTTAAGAAAACGATAAATAAAGATGGTTGTTTATTCATTACTCTTTGTCATTTGTATAGATATTTTTTTACCTTATATGGTTTAAACAAACCGTTCCGTTCAAAGTTCATAAATAATGATTCATAGTGACAAATTGTAAAAAGTGATTAATTCGATTGTTGTTAATAGGAACATACCTATTCTTGAATTGGGTTTTCTTATCACCTAGTTAAGTCTGACTAATCCTTAAGTCTAGTGTAGCGAGATGTATTTTAGATACCCGCATGAAATAAAGAAACTACTCACATAATACTTGCATGACAGAAAATAAATATACTCACTTTAGGTTTTTATTGTTATTATTTTATCAACATGAATATTCTGCTACTTCTGCATATGTACACCTTTCTTTACAACATTCCTCTGTTCCATCATCCCAAGTTCCCTGTCCGATTTCCCGGCGATCCCGATTCGTATGTAAATAACTATTAGCTTCTTCGTCTTTTATTATGAATTTCGACCATTTTTTGAAATCCTTGATATTTTTGTTTTCATCTAAAAAGGATATGCGTTTAAATATAAAATCATTTCAAAGTTTTGAAGTTAAAACAATTAAGATGATATTCATTGTGATCAATAAACAACAATGAATTTTTGAGCATGCGCAATAGTTACATTAAACCAAACATTTTGAGCGCCTACGTCTAGCAATCGTAAATTGTTTAATGGTAATCGGTGTATATTTTACATAATTTACTGCAATACGTGTGCCCACACCATGATATACATCATTCAATCAAATGAAATAAACATACCTAATGATATTGAGCGTTTCCTTCTCGATTTTAGTTGTTTTATTTTGCACATCATTTTCCATGTATTGATAAACTGCTGACCACAAAGTGATTGGGCATGCGCTGGTTTTACTTCGTGTTGCATATTGACATTGTATGCTGACATTGTATCAGTGATAATATGTAATATTGTTAATAGCTGCAGAATCGTAACCTGAAACCAAATAGTATAGATAAATTACATTAAATATAATACAAAAGTAAAGAAAGTTAATCCTCTCTTATACCATTTATAAAAAAGATTACAAAATAGTACCAATTTTTATATATTTATACTTATACTTACATATAAAGATGTTTTCATTTTTGTAATTGTGTGTATGGGTAGTTGTTAGTAACTGCTCCAATATATTCTATAGTCTTTCAATACGATCAACCTTTCTTTAAATACTTTGATTCTCTTAAATATGTAGTATTCACTTAAATATGTAGTAATAATCTGCGGTAGTGATCTAATCACGATGTTATGATTGACAAGTATCTGGTGACGTTGTTACTAATTAAAATTGAAGTCACATCTATACATAAAATACGCGATTCTAGTTATATAAACCGAAGTGTTTGTTTTGTCTGTAAACAACTTCTGAATTTGTTGTGCTTTATTCTAATTGTATTTAAAGTAAATAATAACTTGGAATCCTTAAATATACATTCAAATGATGTTATTGAACAAGGAAATAAAAATACTTTAACAGTAATGTGAATGTATATTCATTAAAAATAACATCTATAGTTTTAGTTTTTTAAAACTGTTTTTGTTTCACATATAATGTTGCAACAATTGAGTCGTTCTATTTATCATTTACAGACAGCTATTCAAATAGTAATGAGAAAGTTTTTTTTCTTTGTTTGATATTTCTTCACAGAGTACAGTTTATAATGAAGTTGTTTAGATTGACATGTAAATATGTAAATACGGCAGCAAAGTAAATACACCTGCTAAAAAATTACTCATTGTACTTACTTACTTACTTGTTTTGTTAATCCAAAGGATGATAACGTGTGGGTTGTTTATTAACTTTAACATTTTTTACATACTGAGAAGAAAAATGCGTGGAACAATGTTGGAAGCAGTACTCTAATAATGAATTAAGGTTTAGTTGGACCTGGATGCAAAAGTTGTAATAATCTAAAATTGAACTATCTGTCAGATACTGAATGAATTTACATTCATTTTATCCTGGTGAATTACTTTATTTCGGATTATTTCGGCCAAGTTTTCTTAAATTGGCCATTGTGGGAATACTGAAGAGGTAACCCTAAAAAAATTAGAAGACGTCACTATAAAAAATTAGAAGAGGTTACTCTAAAAAATTAGAAGAGGTCACTCTAAAAAAATTAGAAGAGGTCACTCTAAAAAATTAGAAGAGGTCACTCTAAAAAAATTAGAAGAGGTTACTCTAAAAAATTAGAAGAGGTCACTCTAAAAAAATTAGAAGAGGTCACTCTAAAAAAATTAAAAGAGGTAACTCTAAAAAGTTAGAAGAGGTTAATCTAAAAAATTTGAAGAGGTTACTCTAAAAAATTAGAAGAGGTCACTCTAAAAAAATGGACTAATTTCTAAATCTGTCGAAGTTTTGAGTTTGAATTATGCAAAAGAGGATTCCGCACAGGAAGTTACAAACATCAGTATAATAACTTCTTATCTTTTAACATGATTGTCACATGAATGACTATATTCCTTAGGAATTCTAGATTGTAGAGTCTCACTACCTTGACTACCCTCCCCCGGTTTAGATTTATTACAGTTAATAAAATCGTGCAGAAAATAATGTAATTTTTTTCAATATTACTTTGCTTCTGAGATAGTGCGAGATATTTTGAAACAAAAATCAAACTTTAGTTTCAACGTTTCAACATTAAGATAGCACGATTTATAGGAAAGATAACTTTCATAATGTTACAATGATACAAGCTGGAACTCGGAAATATATGTCTTAAAATAGAATCTACTGAACGGTAATCAATCATTTCCGACATTTTATCTTACAATTTATCAACATTTATGTGAAAATAATGAATGTTTATTACCAAAGTCATTATAACGTTTAAGTGATTCATTCACATAAAAATTTCTGTGATAATTCTTGTGATCCTGGTTACTGGTTCTCAAATGTCTATGTATTCTTGTGTTTATTTAACATTTCAAAATGTTGACAAAAGGTTTGGCAGTGACGAATTTATTTTTGGTTGTAAGTTCTAGTCATTTTTATAATATTGGCTTTTGACTAGATAAAATTATCCGATTGGTATAACATTTCCTGTCTTTCGTGCCAACTATGTATAAATATATGCGAGTATGTTAACAGAATAATTGAAATTGATATGTTTGTAGGTTTGAAAACATTTTCAGCCAACCCTAAAATACCAAATGGTCATAATAAAGCCTTGTAAAAAAGGATAGTACACTTTATTTGATGGTGCACTTTATTAAAACATTTGCTTAGATCATTAGATCAATCAGCATCTCACATGAGTAGGAAATATTTTTTCCCCATGCGACATATACTTGTATCCAAGATAAATTATGCCTATTCTGTCTATTCTGTAAGTGTTAAACTCAACAGAAATTTCCTCAGATACATTCTCCAGCTTATATTTATTAACATATGACTTTTCATAGGTTACAGAAGACTCTGTTCCCAAAAGCTAATTGATTATTGGAGAGGATGTTATAATTTAACAATAATAGAATCTTACACAACAAGAGTTGCAGTTCTTTCCTACAACATCACTTCCACATTCACATTCCATTAACATATTTGTAATGCCATTAAAATGAAGCTATGCAACAATTTAATTAGGATTATTAAAATTAAAATTAATTTTCATATCAAATTAAGAATGAGTTAGTACCCCATCAGAAGTAAATCAGAAATTCCTTTTATTTAAAACTACTAAGATAAAGTAAAATTTATTCTATTAGTTATTCTAACAGGCTGTACTATTTCTGACCTATGACCTACTATTTCTGACCAATCTCAAAGTGTTATTAGAATAACAAGCCTAATAATAATCAAGGCTAATGAAAGTTGGACTTTGAACTTTTTGTTTTGTACTTAATATGTGTTATACATGAAGTATTCAGCGGAAAATATCAATAAAAATATAATAATGTTAATTTAGGAGATAGATTTATATTTTAAAGAAAGGTTATAAAATATTACATTATATTCTAAAGTAAACGAATTACTAATTACTTCTCTAAGGAGTATTTTTAACAGTATTGCTTTATTTGTAAAGTTTTATTTGTTATTGTTTTGCTTTTTGAATATATGTATTTCTCCGTGAACTATTTTACAAAAATATATCTCTACGCAGTCTTTTCAAGTTGACAGCCTGGTCAAACTAATTTTTCCGTAATCGGAAATATGTTATAAATATACCCCCTAATGATTGCAGCAGTGAAAGAGCTTTGTTGGCGAGCCAAAGTTAAGTATAGCACTTTATATATACCAGAAAGAAATTGAGAAAACTTGCAAATAAAATGAAGAAATGAGACTCTCACAAGAAAATATTAGCTTATACAGTAGTCTAAGAATACAATCGTTGTCATAGACATAAGTATTAACATCAAGCCATGTACGGTCCACTTATAGCTAGAAATTTCTGTGAGAAACGAAAGAAAAGTTATCCTGGAGCAACCAATATCTAATGCTTTTAGACATTTAAATCGTTACATATCCTGTTAAATTGAGTAACTTGGTAAGATGTTTGATAATTCCTTGAAAAACATGAAAAAGCATGTTTTTGTCAACAACGCGTTACCATAAGTTTTAAGCCATTATTCATTTTATGTTTCAGCCAATGAAATCATTGCTAATAAATTTAGAAAACACATTAATTTTCAATACCGGTCAATTAAAAAGTATCCGCGAAAAATTTAGTTTTTTTGTGCCAAAAAAATCGTAGAATTAAGTCCATCTGGGAAAATCTCGCTACTTATTTATGGAGAAATTTAATTTTTTGTTTTGCGAATAAAATATTTATTATTGCCAAATGTGCTTTTGCACTACATACAAATTTTCATTCAATATCGAGTTTACTTTTCCAGCCTGATGCGAAAGGTCAAAGGTCAACTTGACCATTCCGTGAGCAATGGCGTTCATTAGCCTTAAAGGTCTTTTTTTATTCTATTTTTTATGACTTTTTCTCCGCGTGCTCTCGTGTGTTTTTTTCAATTTTGATTCTTCATATTTGAAGTAATAACGTTTTTCTCTGTTGTATAGCTTCTTTCTTAAAATAAATTAATAAACAACTTAAAATTTTTCAAAGGCTTTCTGATGGTGATTTTTGCTGATGATGTCGAATTTTTTTTTAAGTGATGCAAGTCCCAAATCGTGAATGACCAGGATTACTTTCATATATCCAGTGTCGTAAAGATCAGGGTTCATACTTACTGTCGTTGATAAATCTCCAGGTTTTTCGCCTCCAAGATACTATTATTTGTCTTTAAAAAAAGAATTTTCAAGAAAATTATAATCTAATTTATAAAAATTTATAAAATAATAACAATTTTGAAGCACGAGGGCAGGTAAAGCACGAGGGCGCGTTTAGCACGAGCGTAGAGAATGCTTATGAAATTCTTGCCTCAATTATTACTAATGAACTCATAGAAAACTTGAACAATCGAATGAAATTGTGATTGGCTACCCAGCTGAGAAGTGGGAATTTGAGTTAGCCTGTTCCAGGGCCTTTGTAGTTGACATCAAAAACCGTAAGAGAAACATAAAGGTCCGGGAACGAGGTTGGTTATGAGCCCTTTCTGTCCTTGTAAATAGTGGTCCTAAAATACATCTTATATAAAACCTTTTTAATCGTTATCTGAGAATCCCGAGAACCAAAACTGAGAAAAGTAAGTCTTGATAGAATTTAGGTTGGCCAGGCCGTTGATAGTCGCAGAAGAAACCATCAAATAGACATCAAAGTCTGGGAACGTGGTCAAATTCAGTTAAAACTAGAAAGATTGAATGCTGGATTCCCGGTAACTATTTTGGAAAAAACCTTGCTCACCAAAAGCAAGAATTTTTCGAAATACAAGAATATTATTATTTGTTACCTCTCATTAAACTCCAACTTTTTGAAATGTAAAAGTATTGTCATTTTTACCGTGAATTATGTGTAAGCTTCATGCAAAAAAAACAAGAAAAATCTTTAGATATAGGACAAAATCCCTAAATTTGGCCCAAATTTCTCCCATTTACTCCGTCTTCAGGCAAAACTAGAAACTAGAAAAAACTAATTAGCCAATGGACGGACGGGTCCAAACTCGTAAAGCAGCGCGTTCTTATAAGAACGTATAAAGCGCACTGGGCACATGCGATTTGAATGTTTAAATATCTGAGACCAAGACCAAGGCCATAGACATATCAAAATATCAAATATAAAAATCATATGATTTATATTAAAAAATATTGCCACGAATGTTTACAACTAAGTAAGTTTATTAGCTTTAAATACAAAAATATAGCTTCGATTCATTTATTTACTGTTATTTTAGTTCAAAACTTTTATAGTCAAATTATTCAACAACAAATATAAATGGAAACCAAAAAGCAGATAAAGAATAATTGCTATATACATCACAGAGGTGATTAATTGGAATAAAATTTTGTTTAAGTTTTATTTTTAAACATTTTAAACACTTGAAAATGATCAGTTTTACTGTGAATATAAAACAACTTCAATATTAGTATTAAAAACTCGAAATGTTTTTAATTCTTTTTCATATGAAAAAGCGCCTATTTCGGGTTTTTTAGGCAATAAGATTCAAAACAAAATGACTTTTTAGCATTTACTACTCCCGCTTCAAATTTATTCGGCTAAACGTTCATGTGTTCAAAACCACGTTTTATAACAATATAAATATTATAAGCCAATGGAAATCAAGAGTTTATTTTTTTGTGCAGTAGCATTTTCCCAGTATTTTCTCTGCTTGGAAAGTGCGGGTTTACGAGTTTGCGGACAGGCCGGGACTGAATTTATAGGGCACCGTCGGCACAGATGGGAGCCCTTCACGAAATAACTTTTATTTTTGATACTTAAGTTTCGACGTTATAAAACAAAGTAACAAACACAACAGAAGGTAGGAAATACGTACTGAAACGTAAGTTATAATAAACCTAGATTAACAAATAAGTTCGACACTTCATCTTGCAATTTTGTTTTCAAAAAACTTAAAGTTTCCAGAGTCTGCTAAACTAGGTAAAACTTTCCATATTTGAAAATTTGACTTATAGTTTTAATATATGAGACGCAAAGAGTTTTCAAGTGCACTATCTATTTTTTTGTTTCACAAAATGTCTTGTTATGAGATTCAAATCTTAGTTTATTCTAAATAGTTATCTCAAGAATCTTTTCTTTAATAACATAATTGAGCTGCATGTTATCAAAATTTATAATTTCATTGGGATTAGTGCCACGTGTTATAAAAGAGAACTTTCTCATCGAAATTTTGAATTATTCAACTTGAACTCTAAAGTTAGTGCTCCGAGCTGGATTCGAACCCACGCAACTCCACACAGCCTCGGGAGAGTTGCCTATCTAGGGCAACGCCTTAGTCCACTCGATCATAGAAGCACATAGGAACGAAGCCGCTCATGAACACTAATTTAGAGTTTTAACATTGAATGGTACCAGTGTTATATCAGTAATGCTCTTTATATGCCTAAGTATAGCATAAGCAGGTAATAAATAAAACAATACAAACTTCAAGAAGCATTAACAATTTGTCTTTAAGAAAGCTAACAAAATAATTTTTGCATGCTTTAAAGAAATAAACAAAATCAAGGAGTTTTTACCATCTGTATTTACGTTTTACCTTATATTCAATTGATAAACAAACAAACAATTTCGTTACCTAACATTTTTGTAGCTTTTAAAGTTTTATAGAAGTAAAACCGTTATTTTAATGATTATTTCACATACTGTTAAAGTATTTATTATTCTTTGAGTTTAAGGATTCCAAGCTAATTCTATTTTTCAACTAAAGTAGACACATGCCATTAACTTGAGTGCAACAACGTAACTTCAGATTGGTAAACCCTGTTGCAATATAGAAGTAACAGTTCACAAAATAAAGAATGAAGACCTACTCATATGTGAGTATACAAGTTCAAGTATTTTTCTCTCGTTCTAAACGATCTGAGGATGATTTTTTTATTCATTGTTACATTATACTTTTAATAGAATTCCTGTTTTAGATCGCGATACTTCAAGTATTCTTGATATTGTATATTACAACTAAAAGTATATCAGCGAAACACAAGAATAATGAAGTGAAGCCACCACATGCCCAATCACTATGTGGTCAACAATTTATTAAGGCATGGAAAAAGATGTGTGCAATAAAGAAAAAACAAGGGAGGAGGAAACGTTCGATATTATTTGGTATGTGTTTTATTTACATGTTACATGAGTTACATGTTGTTGTTTTTTAGAAGCAGTTAATTTTGAGGTGTGGCTCTCTAGACTAGGTATAGTCCTTTCTTAAATTTAGCCGCGCCGAATTATACGGGATTTCCATATTCGTCGAAAATTCCCTATTGGGAATTTACTATCTGTCGCACGGTTTTTCGTGTTACAGTATTCTTCAGATCTTTAATAGAAGCGCTATTAAAAATATATAAAAATAGGGGATTTATAAACAATCAGAACGCGCAATGAGCTTGATAAAAAAAATTAAAAATGAAAGCTTCAACAATAAGTGAAAATAAAAACACAAGATACAAAATTAATTGGAATAAAGGTAAAGTTTGTAATACAATTTTTTTTTTGGAATTTTGCTGCGATTTGTTATAAAAGCTGAACTTTATAGACAATAAATGTGAAAATAAATGTGAAATGTAGATACAAAGATAAGGAATAAAGTATAATTTTCACAATGAAACATAACACCTCCCCTTCTTGATTATGCTTTTTGCTCAATAAGGGACACTGTAATTTTGAGATATAAATAAAGCCATAGACAAATTTTGGAAATTTATAAATACCAAAAGACTTTTTTTAACTTTTTTTTTATTTTGAAGCAAAAGATGCTTGAAGTGTAACTTAAACGAAATGTTAGTATTAATTCAGCAGATATGATGCAATATTGGACTCACGGCATTACGACAGGAGTCCTATAAATTCAGACTTGATCTTACGTATCCGCGTGCGTACGTGCGTACGGAGCACATTTATCTAAGGAACCATCCATCAGTTTTTCCGATTTTTTGCATGAAGTTAAATGGACATATATGTAGAAAATGTAGAAATATGAAAATTGACCTTTTGCCAATATCCAATAGTCGTTCTCCTAATTTTCCGAATGCGTTTTTTTTTAAAATAAGAACAACTAAATCTACTCTAGTGGTTCTTTTGTCTTAAAACCCTATTCGTACTGAAAAGTGTAATATCAGCCGCGTTGCCGCTTTTTTAAAATAACTTCAAAACGTTTTTGGGAAACACTTACATACTTTACGACTTTTAATATTTGCCTTTTTCGATATTTTGTGAAAATTTTAGCCCTATTGAAAGACCAGAGCAGAAATTATACCTGTTTTGTCCAAGCATCATATCAACTTTCTCATATTTTTTATTTAAAATTTAAAAAAATCAAGTTAGTGGTCGACTGCTGCTTAGTGGCTTTGAAAAAAGGTCTTTAATCGTGCTCTTGATCATGGTTTGACAAAAATGTATATGGCATATATGATATATACTTATTAAGCATTAAAACTTATTGAGCACTCTGATCGCGGTAAAATTCCTATCATATTCTGATACACACATATGCAACCGCGATTCCAGGACTAATCTTCCTTACCTTATTATGTCGGAGAAGAAATCCCTGGCGGAGGTCCGAGATCTTGGTTGCCTAACGAAAAATTTAATTATGCAAAACTATAATACGTTTTTTTCTGTAATATCAGTGGAATTGATAAAAATGATATAATTAAATAAACGGATTACAGTAAGTTATGGTTAAGTAAAGTTGATTGTTCTATGTATTTCATTTTCTCCTGAAGTATGAAGGAAAATAACCCCCGAGTGAGTTTGTTAATATTTAATAAATATTTCTCTTTATTAGATAATACATTCCCTTGGGACTGAAAGAAAAGAAGGAATAGAATATTTTTTTTATAACTTTAACGTTTTTTTGCAAAACGCATTCTGTATTCAGAAAGCCGATCTGTCAAAGCATAAGCTCTGGGGACGACAATGACACATATGAAGGACAGTATGTATAAAGCACATATTTATATCAAATTTGTTATTTTTCTGTTTTTTCTTGCCATTTAGACGCAAATGAAACTGTCAATGATTTCAAAAGGTGGTCAAAACTTATAATCAAGGAGGACGAAGCTAATAGTTATTTAGATAATAATGTAAATCAATGGACTGACGGATCAGAAGAATGTTGTAAAGAGCGATGTACATATGCAGAAATTGCAGAATATCTATGTTGATAGGTAGAGTTAAAAGTTCAAAAGTAAGTAATTAAAAGCAAAACAAACATTGCGTTTGAAAAAAACAATATCTAGCAAAATACAACTTTTTTATTATCACAAGACAATATCGAATACCCTTGAACTTTTATCCTTTGTCCCATGGTAAATATAACTCTGAGAGTATCTGACTCTTATGCAAACAAATCGAAAACAATAAAGATTCCTCTTGTTCGAATGTAATCATCACTAAGTTGTTTCCATACTGTTTAGTTATATTCACCGGATATTAAATATTATCATACATCTACATTAAGAAACTTTGCACTAATAATTCTTAATCTCCGACAGAGAGTTTAACTGTACTATCGGACATTAAGAATTATTAGACAGAAATCGACTTAGATTTAGATAGAAACACAAATATAATTTGATGTAACGTTTTAATCTTTCCAAGACAAGAAGTTAATCTCACGAAAACTTT